>JANHGO010000001.1:106554484-106571168 GCA_024606505.1 Aquila spilogaster
GAGCGTAGGCACAGCATTTTTGGACCACATCTATTTACTCCTGTCTCCATATTTCACAGTCATACATACCGTCAATGGGGGGGAGGTCCGGTATCCCCCTCCCCACCCGCGATCGCCACGCACCCCCCGCGGGGGGGTGGGGGGGCGTCGGTTTGCGCGGTCCCAGGCAGCCGGGGGGTGCTGGCGTGGGAACACGCGGAACCGTATCCCCCCCCCCCCACCACCCCACGGGTCTCCCCGCAAACACCCCTCCGCCTTCCCCGGGGAAGAGCGCCGGGCGGAGGGGAGCCCCACGCGAGACACGCAGCTCCCCGTGGGTGGGGGTGTGTGTGGGGGGGCAAACCAGCCTCACCCCCACCCAGCCCCCGGGGCCGGCGCTCGGTGCTGCTGAGGGTGGCTCGGGGGGGGGTGACGGCGGGTCCCGCTCACCCGGTGGGCTTCGCGTCGCTCTTCCAGCGGGTCTCAACCCCAAAGACGGACGAAACCCCCTCGTCCCCGCGGGGAGACAAACCCCACAGCCCCGCCACGGGGACCGGAGCGGGGTTTTCTCCGTCGCGACCGCAAAGTTCCCCGGTTTTGCCCGTGACCTTGAGATGGGAATCTGGATTTTGGGAGGGTGAGAAGCCGGCAGACGGGATCCTCTCCTCGCCTTTCAGCCCGCGGGGCGGCTTCGGCGCGTCCCCGCCGGCTTTTCGGTGCTGGGGTCCCTGCTTGATAGACACCGCCGGGATGCACCGCAGCTCCGCTCTCCTGCTGTCACCTACCTTGATTTTTCTTTTTTTTTAGTCCAGAGGCGGTTCCGGCCTGAAACTTCCCAAAGTTTCCCAAAGCGCTCCAATAACGGGGAATTTTCCCGCCCGCGGCCTCGCCGGGCTGCCAGGTCCTTGCGGGCGATGCGGCGACGCGGCTCGGACGGGCACGGCGGTGGGAGACGTCCACGGAGGCCCGTCGCCTTTTCCCAACGGCGTGGCACGTGCCGTGCTCGCACCGGGCAGCCCTCGCCCCGCTCCCGCTCGGATCCGGGGATGGGAACGAGGGTCCGGCCATCGCACTGCCGACCGTCGGGGACCCCCTGACCTTGCCACGCAGCTCTGCCCGACCCGGGGCGGGGGGGACGGCTGCGAGGTGCCGGGGTCCCCCGCCATGTTGGGGACGTGTTAGGAGGGCGATGGCCGCTCGTGCTTGCGTGCCGGGCAGGTATTATTTTCCCTGCGCGAGTTTTGCCCAGCCCTGGCTGGAAGAGCCGGTGCTGTCGAGTATTTGCTTAAGCGCAGGCGAAGGGGGTTGCCCAGTTATTTTGCACCCTACCTCTCCCCTCCCCGGGGCTCGCCTCCACCCCCCCAAAAAAAAAGAGAGAGAAGCAGCACCCGTCCTGGGGAGGAGGTCAATCAGGGTGCTGCCGGGTGGGACGAGCCCCCGCTTCGGCCCCGCTCCTCCTGCCTCTTCCCTGGGTGCTCCTGGCACCCCGGGGTGGCCTCCCCCTCGGGAGGGACCCCTCGGTGCAGGGGAGCGGTGGGCCGGGGTGTGGGGGGGGTACGATTTGGAAAGGAGGTCACGTCGCTTCGGCCGGGCGAGAACGGCACGTAAAAGGCTCGACGGAGGCCTTATTTGGTAGCGGAGCGGCTCCGGAGAGCCCGGCTCGTGGCCCTCGTCCCCATCCCATGCCAGATCCCTCATCCCCGGGGGAGCGGGGTGTAGGGAGGGGACCCCAGGGACAATTTCTTGGGGGGAAGGCGCCCGGCGAGCGGCTAAGGTTTGGCCCGTGGCCCCTGCATCGCATCCCCCCCAGCCCGGTGCTCCTGCTTCTTTTCCTCCTTTAAGCGTGGGGTCCGGAGGATTTGGGAGCAAGCCCCGGGTGGGACGCGGCCAGGCGTGACCCCTGCCCGTGCCCGCCGCTCCTCCGCTCTGTTGCAATCTCCCATCTGCTGCTCCCTTGGCTTCTCGCTGGCTTTTTCCTCCGCCGCTTCCTCGTTCCAGCCTCGGCAGCTCCGGACTTGCTCTTCCCCGAGGGCTGCTCCTTCTCCTCCCATCCTCTGCCGGACATTTGGCTGCCGGTCCGGAGAAACGGCCACGGGTGGGTGGGTGGTGGGGACGGAGGCTGAGCCCGCTCCTCCCGCATCCCCCCCGGGGGGGGGGGGCACGGGAGCCAGCATCCCTTGGCCTCAGCCTTGTTTACGTCGGGGAGTTTTGCGGGTCGATGGCGTGCGTACGCACGGCTCGGGAAATCTAAACCCGGCCGAAGAGGACGCTCCGTTAGCGAAGAAGAGAGTATTTACGCAAGGACGAATCCCCGCGGGGCTGGAATGCACCCCGCTGCGGGGGAGGCAGCACCCCGCTTTGCCGGGGGGGGGGGCAAAGCTCCGCTTGCCCCGTTTTTACGACTCGATTGCAGCCCCTGTGCCATCGCCTTCCTGCTCCCACCGGGATCCGGCTGCCCGGCCGTGCCTCCCCGGCAGCGGCGGGCAGTCAAGCGGCTAATCGGCTGGTAGGGAATTAAAGCGAGCCCCTGCTGAAAGGTGGTGGACGGGGAGCTGGGGTTGAAGGAGGCAATTAAATGCCTCGTGAATGAATCACCCGGACGCCTTCCGCCTCTCCCCGCCGGCCCCCGGCCTGTTAACGTTTACCAGGGGGGTTGGTTTGCGCAGGGGCAGGGGAGCGTGACCGCGCCGGCGGGGCGCCCGGCATCCCTCGGGGCTCCCGGCATCCCTCGGGGTGCCACCGTCTCATGGGGGTCCGAGGCGGGCAACCGCCCTCCTGGTGCCTGCTTACCTTTGGGAGACAAACCCGGCTTGTGGCTTCATGGGAGGAAGAGGAGGAGGAGGAGGGGAAGAGCTGCCTGCGCTCCGCCGTGGACTTCTCCATGCCGAGGCCGTCCTCGAGCCGTGGGCTGGAGACCCCGGCCACCTCTTGGCCCAGGTCCCCACCAATTCTTGCGTGTCCCCAGCCCTGACCATCCCAGCAGCCCCCCCCCCCGCCCCCAGACCCTCTCCAGCATTCCCTTAAATTGGCCCCAGACGGGACGTGGTATTTCGGGGACAGCAGAAGGTGATGGTGGGACGCAGAGGTGAGAGGGACGGGCCAGAAGTGGGATGGAGATGGCTTCGGAGGGAGAGGAGAGTAGCAGAGGCTAGGAGAAGACTTTCTGCAGGGACAATAAAAGCCAGGAGGGGACAAACCAGGAGCGAGGCGGCAAAGGTGGGATCCAGCGGCCCTGGCAAATGTGGGAGCTGTGGGGCGCAGCGGCAGGAGCAGAGGAGGACCCTGGAAAGGGGACATCGCGTGCTCCTCGTGCGATCCCGTAGCTGTCGTCCTCGCTGAAGGAAATCAAGGTGGTGGTGGTCACCTGCGAGGTCCTGCGCCCGTGGCCAGCAGCTTCCCGGAGCAAACATCGGTACTTCTGACCTGGAAGAAACCTTTGGTTTCACCCCAAATTGCAACAAGAAGGAGAGATGGAGGAACGCTCCACCAGGAAGAAACTCTGAAAAAAATGTCTGCACTGCAGAATGGAAACAAAACGCCGCGGGCTGCCCTAAACCGGGGGTGTCTGGGCTGCGGGAATCCCACCGCCATGCTCGAACGCCCTTCGCTAATCCTCGCTCGGGAGCTGTAGGTCTGGCCCCGTCCCACAAGACGCTCGGGAGCACACGTCTCGCCCGATCCACCTCCGAGAAGGGGACGTTTTTCCCTATGGAAGACCATATAGCTGCCTGCCGGCCGGCGATTTCTCTGACAAGGCTTTTTTTTTTTTTTTTCTTTTTCCCCCCCGTCAAGGGCAGGATTTTGCCCTGGGAGCGTTTCTGGTGGAGGATGGAGGCTGAGCCCCTGGGATCTCTCGGCACAGGAAAGCCTGGAGCAGCTCCCCGCGGGCTGAGGCTCCTCTTCCATTTAAGGGCAGGAGTAATATTTCCGCCTAAAAATCTTTCCCTTGGCAAAAGGATATCCGTCCAGCCTGCTGGGAATTATCCCCGAGGACGCTCCCTTTCTCTTGCCAGTCCCACCTCGTTTTAACACAGCCCAAATCCTCCCACCTGCTCGTTACCCAGCCCAGCGAAAGGACGCTGTTTACGTAGAACCTACTCAAACGTCCCTTTGGCTGGGGTACGCCAGCCCCCCGGCACCCTTTCGCGGGGTGCAGGTGGGGAGCACCCGTGACCTCGTATCTCCTCCCTCACACCCCCCGGCCCCCAAACATCCTTTTGGGGCTGGAAACCAGCTGGGGGATCCTTTGGAGCCCTTCTCCCTCTCCCGCTCGCCGCTGTATAATTTTACGGTTTAAAACTTGGCCGACCCGCGTTTGAACTTTCAAAGAAAACAAGTCATTACCGAAGAGAAGGCTTTCCTTTGCGAGGCCGAATTTCAGAGGGTTTTTCAGGGTCTTTTATCTCTCCCATCTCTCTGCCGCTGGGCTACGGGGCTAAACGATCTGGCAAGCCGGGCTCGTAGGGGTTTGGATTTCAGGGACGCGGCAAATTGGCGGCGGGTTCTCCCCCGGAGCCGTCTCTGACGCCTCCGGTGTTCCACGCAGCTCCCTGGGGAGAGGAGAGGTGGGAAGCCAGCGTGCCGGGGAGGACCGGAGGCTCGAGGGATGATGGAGACGGAGGGGACCGCACAGGGATGCTCAGCCTGCTCGGGAGGCAAACCCAGCTGGGAAGGTGGATGAGCCGATTCCCTGGATAGCAGCCGTGCTCAGGCGGACCTGTCCGAAGAGGAATACGTTTTTTTTTCCCCTAGGAAAGGCTAAATTTGCCGCCTTTACATTGAATTTCAGGGGTGCTCCTCCGGCTGAATCCCTCCCCAGCCCTTGCCGGGAGATACTTGAGTAGAGCCTCGGGTGCAATGTTGAGCGCCTTGGGATGCTCCATCACCTTCTGATCTCGGAAGACAGGCAGAAAGCCGGCGGGGGGTCCCCCAAAGTGCCTTGGTGGGTGGCTTCCAGCCCACCGCCGATGGTCCCGGCGGAGGGGACAGGCTCCCAGGCTGTGCCTAACCGCAGCCCCGGCTCTTGAAGGGGTGAGGACGTGCCTGCGCTGATCCCAGCCTGCCGTGAGCTCTCGGCATCCCTCTGGGCAAGGTCCTGAGCATCCTTTCCTGGCCGGAACAGGCCTTGGTTTCCAAGAGGAGTCGAGCGCTGGATGGCCGTCGTATTTTCACGGCTGGCTTGTTTTCTGGCAGCCCTCATGCACCCAGCGATGGGTGCCAGCAGCGATGGGTACCAGCAGCGATGGGCATCACCGGGGCTGTTGACACAAGGGCCATGAGTACCTTTTGTCATTTAATAGATATAGGTCAGCCAGAGGTTTTGTTACACAAAGCAGGAATGTTTGCTGCTCCCAGGCTGGGAGATGGGCTAGATAGCTTATCTGCAAGAGAAAGAAGAACTGTCAGCAGAAGAATAGGCCCCGGGCTGGCTGTTTCGCATGTCCCTGTCCCAGAGAATGGAGCGGGCAGGGTGCTTGGCCAAAAAATAAAATAAAAAAAAAAAAAAATCAAGGTTTTCCCCTCCTCCAGCTTGGCACTGGGGTGGGTGACCTTAGTCTAGCCCCTCTGGACCAGCTCTCACAAGGCATTTGGATGCCTGAAAAAATAAGCTACAGCCACCAAATCCCCCAGATTACCTCTCGGTAAAATGCTACAGGAGCAGTAGGAATGGGGCTGGCTCACAAGCAAGCCCGGAGCCGAGCGGGACGGCAAGGCAGGGACCCGATCGATGCCGGCACCGTCCCTGGGTGCCCCAGCAAGAGGCAGAGCTGGTGGGTGATGGCAGCCGGGGTCAGACCCCCCCCCACCCCGCCATGGGGACAAGCGAGGCTCAGACCAAGGCGGCAGCTCCCTCCCGCAGCGAGGTCTGAGCCTAAATACAGCCCCAGGGCCGTGGGCAGGGTGCGTGGGTGGGTGGGGGGGGTCCAGGTGGGGCCGGTCGGGGCCCTCGTCAGCCATCACCAAAGCGTTCGGATGAGATTTTTGGGGATGAGGAGAGGGGGACCGGCAGCAGGTCCAGCTGTCGGTCTCCCGGCCCACACGGCTCCCCCGGTTACGAGCTGGTTGTAAAGCAAAACCGTCCCAGCGTGAGTCTTGCCCAGGTGGGGTTTGCCCGTCCCCGAGGAGCCCCACATCCCCCCCTCGGGGTCGGTGGAAGCAGGGTTTCTGCAGGCCGCCCCGGCTCTGAGGATGCTGCACCACGGCAAACATTAGATCCACCCAAAAAGAGTTAAAAACCCCTTAAAAGGTGACTTTTATAAATAAGGGACAGGCTGCTAAAAACCAGCTCCCTCCAAAACTGGGCCATTCCTCCAGGAGGAAGAGTTGGGGTTTGCTTTCTCCCCGTCCTTAATGAGCTGCTGCAATTAAACGGAGACAATAGGCATTGTCTGCAGAGTAAGGGCTCTGCTGGGGATGCCAGGGGAGATCCCGTTTGCCGGACCGGGGTAGGAAGGCGCTGGGATGCTGGCAGCCTTTTCGACCCGGAGAGCCCTCGGTGCGGTGAGGACGGGTCTCGGTTACCTTTCCATGATGCCTTAGCAGCTTGCTCCGCCGTCACCCGAAGGATGGGGACGCCCCTCCCAAAAATTCCACAATGTCCGTGTGTGGTTTAAGGCTTTTGGCTGCCCACGAGGTTTCACTCAGGCTGGCATCGTCCCTCTGGCGTGCCACCCCCTAAGGCTGCGGGAGGTGTGGGGTATCCCCAAGTTAGGGATGAGGGAGGGTTCCCAGGAACCTCCTTTCTTCTTTTTTAGGTGAGGACGCTCTTTGTCAGCGGGTTGCCTTTGGACATCAAGCCCCGGGAACTTTACCTGCTCTTCAGGCCCTTTAAGGTACCAGATTGCGGAGGGGAGAGGGGGGCTGGAAGCGTGGGGCTGGCCCCCTGCCCCATCCCTGTGGCCCCTCCAACCTTGGTGGGATCTGGGAGCTCACTGGTTTCCCCCCAGAAAAGTCTAAATCGGTCATTTTATACACAGAAACAAGTTTCTGAGCCTTTTTCCCCCCCAGTAAACCATAGGAAAATGGCATCGGGCGCTTTGATTGCACCGGGGTTTTAATTGCACGTTGACTTGCACCCCATTTAGCAGCAGCAGATCGTTGGCTGCAAACCTCTCCAGCCTCTTCGCCCTGCCAGACCCGCAGCTCAGACACCGGCTCTTTTCAAACACGAAGGATAATATTATCAGGCATCCAGCATCCCTACAAAAACCCAGCGGCGGCCAGTCCCTGCACCGGTGCTGAGCCTTGGCGAGCTCCCCCCCCCCGGCCCCGTGCCCACCTGATGCCCCCCAGCTGTAGGGCTGCCGGGTGATGGATGCCGGAGGTTTCCCTCTCCCAGGGGCAGCTGAATCGCGGGGATCTCCACCAAACACCCTTTTTTTTATTCTTTTCTTGCAGGGGTACGAAGGATCTCTCATCAAACTCACCTCCAAACAGGTAGGAGCTGCTCAAAACGCGGCAAGCATCCCACGCCAAGCTCCCCCACCCTTCCCCGGCATCGCCGGTCCCCAGGGTGGGGGGGTTCCCCCCTCTGCTCCCCGCCAGCCGGATTGATGGTGCCTCCTCTCCTTCCTCCGCAGCCCGTGGGCTTCGTCAGCTTCGACAGCCGCTCCGAGGCGGAGGCGGCGAAGAACGCGTTGAACGTGAGTGCGCCCGACCGCTCCGTTTTTTCGGGATTTTTTTTTTTTTTTTTTTTTTTTTCCCCCTCATTTCCCCATCCCTGGATACTCTCTGAATTCCTCCATCCCGGGGACGGGCATCTCCCGCACCGGCTGGCCCCACCGCATCCCCATCCCTCCAGCTGATCCCCATCAGCTGCTTCTCATCTGCATCCTCTCTCCCGGGGGGGTCTGCATCCCTCTCGCCATCCGGGGGGGGCCTGAACCCTAAGGATTAGAGCCTTAGATATGAGTCAGCGGGAGACACCCTTCCCAGCCTCTCCTGTTTCTTCACTGGGAAAAATCCCAGCTAAAGCTGTAAAAGAAAAAGCAGATTTTGCTTTCCTTTAGCAGCTCCCTCCTACCTCTGCGGAGTTAACCTCCTGCAAACAGTCACGGGGAGAACCGCGTGGAGCCGGTTCTCCAATTCCGCCCCGGGTTTTGGTTTGGTTTTTTTTTTCCTCCCTTGTCTTCGTTTTCAACGTAAAACTTTTTTTTTGGCTCCGCTAATCCCTCTGGATAAGAGCTGGGCCGCGCGGGATGCCGACTGCCAAATATGGTGCCGATGCTAAAGATGCCGGAGGAATGCGAGCTGCCTCGGGGCCCGGCAAATTAGCTCATTTCAAGGCTGGAAGTTAAAAAAAAAAAAAAAAAAAAAAAATAATCGGGAGTTATTTTTGCCGCGGGGCCGGCACGCGGCGGTGCTCGCCCACCCGCCGTGCCTCCTTCCCTCCCGCAGGGCATCCGCTTCGACCCCGAGATCCCCCAGACGCTGCGGCTGGAGTTCGCCAAGGCGAACACCAAGATGGCCAAAAGCAAGCTGGTGGGCACCCCCAACCCCAGCACGCCTCTCCCCACCGCCGTACCTCAGTTCATCGCCCGGGAGCCCTGTAAGTACCGGCCCTGGCTCTCCCGAGGGAGCCCCGCGCGGTTCCCCCCAACCTGCCGCCACGGCAGCGCCAGCGGGTTTTGGGGTGGCGGGTGCCAGGGGTTGCCCCCGTCCTCGTTTCGCCTCGGGAAAAAGACCTTATTCGGGCAACTTGGCGTCGCGCAGAAACCGCGGGTGGACGTAGCGATGCCGGCTCCCCGGCGCGGGATGCCGGAGGGAGCAGGGGTGCCGCGGCGGCGATGGGGAACGCCAGGTCCGACTGGAAGCAGCAGCGCCCGCTTGCTGCGAGCGCGGTGGCACGTGCCGGCCGGTGGCCGAGGGTCCCCCACGGGGGTCCTCAAAAGCGTCTGCTGGCGCTGGAGAGGGGACCCAGGGGCAAGGCGACAGCCGGCTCGGCACGGCGCGCGGGAGCGGGATGAACCCGTGGTGCTGCTGCTTCGCGGCGCCGGGGGGTTTCCCAGTCGCGGCCGGGGGTCTCAGCGGAGACCTCGGCGACGTCGCGCCGTACCCGTGCCCGCTGCTGGAAGAGCGTTTCTCGCGCGGGCGCCGGTTCGTCGTCAAGCTGCCGCGCGCGGGCTCCGTCGCGCCCGCCGACGCCAGATCCCCCGGGGTAATTAAACCTCTCGGAGGACGACGACGAACCCAGCCCGGCCTCCCCCAGCGACGCGCCCAGCCCCACGGCATCGCTCGCCGCCGGCCGAGCCCCGCGTTCTCCCAGCGGGCGAGTTCGGCGTTGGCTTTGCGGGTCCGGCGGCACCGGCGTGCCGCGCTTCTCCGGGGGACGCTCCGCTCCCGCTCCCACCTGCTTTGGGTGGGGGGGAGAAGGAAGGTCGCCGTTAACTCTCCTTCTTCTTTTCTTGCAGATGAGCTCACAGTGCCTGCACTTTACCCCAGTAGCCCTGAAGTGTGGGGGCCGTACCCTCTGTACCCAGCGGAGTTAGCACCTGCTCTACCTCCTCCTGCTTTCACCTATCCCGCTTCGCTGCACGCCCAGGTAATTCAGACCCATCCACCACCACTGCCGCTCACCCTCCCACCCGCCCCGGACCCCCCCTCCGTCCTTTCCCCTCGGCGTTCGCCGCACCGCTAACCTCTACCCGGCTAACAGGCGCTCACTCCCCTCCTCTCCCTGAGATTTAGGGATGGCACCCAAACCGAGCTGAGCGCTGGCAGCTCTCCCCAAACGCCTCTCTCCGCCTTCCCACCTTCGCTCTCGCCCGCGCCGGGGGGCAGGCGGGGAGGGAGGGAGGGATGGGGGATGCTCTCGGGGGCTGAACCCGTCCCCCCAAATCGCTCCCGGCACCGAACGACCCGTCCGGCTGCCGGCGCGGCTCAAGACGGGGGGCTCCCGAGCCCCCGGCCGCCCCTCGAGCATCGCTGGGATGCGGCTTGCCGGCCGCGGGGCGTGAAGCAAAGCGACTGTGACGGGGAGGAGAGAGCAAGCGAAGCGCAAACGGAGGACCCATCTTTTATTGACGAGGCGCGCTCGTCACAAGCGCTTTTCTGCTGGCTGCCAACCGCCGGTGGCCCCCGATGACAGCACGTGGCTGTTAAAAATTAACCACCCGCCCCGGGAGAGGAGCGGGGAAAAGAAGAGAAGAAGTGGAAATGGAGGCGGCAAAGGATTTCTTTGCAGTGCCAGCCTTTGGGATGTTTGCCGGAGTGGCATCGCGGGGATGCCAGGAAGAGACCCCCGCCGTGGCGGGGGGAACGGGCAGCTGCCCCCCCAGCAGCCGTGCCGGATATCATCCTGGCTTTTGCTCCTCGCCGCCGGCTCCGGCTTGGCGGTGAGCAGGAGGAAACGAGCGTACGGAAACAGATTTGCCGGATAAGCCACATCTGAAAGGCTTTTGGCCCTGGCCCGCCAGGATTGAGCCGGGTTATCCGGAGCCGCTATCGCTGGGAGCCGGAGGCAGCTGGGGGCCGGTTGGAGCAGGAGGGCGAGGAAAAGCTCTCGGCGTACAAACCAGCCCCAGCCTTTGGATGAAACTCCGGCTTTTTGGGCCCTGCTGTTTATAGGAAGAGCGGCGGTAAATATTATTGCAGCTACGTACTTGCCTTGTCAAATAACCGCTAACAGGCAGCACCTGCGCTGCTCGGGAGGCCGGGGAAATGGCCGGCGGAGGAAACGGAGCCGTAAGGAGGCTCCGAGGGCCCCCCGGGAAAACCCAAGCTGAGACGTGATGTTAGATGCTGTCAGAAGAAACATTATCCGCCGCGGTTATAGAGCCGGCGCGGCGGGGAGGGTGGTGGTGGCACTTTCGCCGTCGCCCCTGGGTGCTGCAGTGAAGCAGGCAGCGTTCCCCTCCTGGGGGCTGCAGCCGGTCCCTGTCCCCCCGCCCCGTGCAGCTGCCGGCGTTGCAGGTTTGGTGGGGATCACCGGAGATGGGTGCCACCACCCAAACTGGAGCTGCTCGCTGCAGGGTGGCCGCCCCGGCTGGGTCCTGCGGAGAGCGGCAGGACGGTGGGGCCGACCTGGCGTTCCCCGGCAGAGCGCCGAGCGCCCACGGGCAGGCGGGGAGAGCCGTCGGGTTTTGGCGTCTGAGGTTTTCCCGGCTCCGTCTCACGTGGGCTTTGCAGGTGTTAAGAGGGGATGAGCGCACGTCGTGCGTGGTTGAGACCACGGTGCTGCCGTCCTGGCTCATTCCTGCTGCAATGCCGGGGGGGCCGCGCTCAGCCCCAGCCGGTGTTACTGTCCGAAGCGGAGCTGGGACGGCTGTACTGTTTCATTCCAATTCCCTCCGCCCTCTGCCCAGGGAAGGCCGGGAAAGGGGAGCCCAGAGGCAGCCGGCTCTCGCCAGGGTGGGTGGCCACCACCCGTCTCACCCCGTGCCCGTCTTGTCTTTGCAGATGCGCTGGCTCCCTCCTTCCGAGGCTGGTTCTCAGGGCTGGAAGTCCCGTCAGTTCTGCTGAATGCCGGGTGAGTGCCGCCTCTCCGCTCCCGTCCTCCCGCGCCGGCGTGGTGGGCCGGGGGCCACCTCCGCCCTTACCCTGAGCTCCCCCCGCCGCGACTCTCGGGGTCTCCGGCAGATGAGGGTGGGTGTC
Organism: Aquila spilogaster; assembly: GCA_024606505.1. Classification (NCBI taxonomy): domain Eukaryota; kingdom Metazoa; phylum Chordata; class Aves; order Accipitriformes; family Accipitridae; genus Aquila; species Aquila spilogaster. The sequence continues at coordinate 106,566,056 of JANHGO010000001.1, forward strand.
CAGACCCTTCCAGCCACTTTCCGGCAGATACCGTAGGTCCGGGCGCCCTCTGTGCCCTCAGGGAGGGGATATCTCTGCCACCATCGACCCCAACGCTTTCCCAAATTTCCCGGGGCAGGATGGAAAGGCAGGTCTGCGGTTTGGCAGCCCGTGCTGCTGCAGCAAGAGGAGACTGCGTGCCTGATGGCGTGGTCCTGCAAACGAAGGCGGCAGCAGCAGGGCCGCCCGGCTGAAGGCAACCTCCGCCTCCTGGTGCAAAACAAACATCTCATTAAACCCTAATGAAAACTCTCCTGGCAGCCTGGGGTGGCAGGGCTGCCAAAACAAGAAGCCTTGCGTTACCAAGTGCCCGGCTGCCTGGCAGGAGGGAGGGGGCTGGTTCAACGGCACCTGGAACCTCTTTGGATGGAAAAAGCCTCGCAAGATAACGCTCCGCAAATAACTCAGCCTTTCGTGGATAAATAAACAAAGGGGATTCAAACGGAGGAGGGGAAAGAAGCTCGGCTGATGCTGAGCATCGCTTGTCCCGTGACCCCAGCCTGCCTCGACCGTCCCAGCTGCCATCCCCCCGACTCTGCCCGATGCCTGCCGGGAATCCTCTTGTGCCACATCCGCACGCACCTGCGGAGAAACCCCAGCGGATCCAAGGAGGTGGCAAGGCTCCGGCATCGGCTGCCCGTGCTCCTGTGCCATCGCTCTGCCTGTCCGCCTGGCACCTGCATCCCTGCGCCGCGGCCGCGAGGCTCGCTCACCGGGGGAGGGCAGGAGGACCGGCCGTGGCTGCAACCGACCCGAGACTCGGATCTGCAAAGCATTTACCGGCTATTTTAGGCCCAGCAGCTAAAAATAGGGAGTGGCGAAGCTTTGAGAACCAGCGTTTCTTCCAAAATACGGAACGTGCCAATGTTTCCAGCTAAAATGTAAGCAGAGCAGTATTTGGGAAAGGGAGATGAGCGAATCCCTTAGAACAGGTCCACCTGTCCGCAGCAATCCCAGTAGCCACAATGGGTGGCGAGGACGCAGGGTCGAGGACCTCCCGGCTCCCCACCAGGCTCCTCCAGCCCCGAAGGGCTACGGCACATCCCGGCGAAGGGTTTTGCTGCTGCCCTGGCTCTCCCACCTCCATCCTCCCCGTATTTGCCGCGTGGAGCCCATCAGGACAGGTTTAAGCTGGAAACTGCCCCTTTAGGAAGCGCCGACCCCGTCCACCGCAAAATAACCTCTCCCCGCAGCACACCGACCTCAGCCCTTGGCTGCCGGCTGTCCCTGCCAGCGTCCCTAACCCTCCGCTGTGTCCTCTCGCAGGTCTCAGGTGTGTGATGGTGGCCTACAGTCAGTCTTGTGGGTATTAACGGAGTCTTCCAAGGCGGCTACTGGGTTGGCGTGCTCTCCGCATGACCACAGTGTGCTGGTAAGGGTGCAGCGGGGCGCCCGACTGGGCCAGGGGGACGCGGCCCCTTGGGCTTTGCTGCTTTGGGGAGGGGGTAGAGGGGTGAGGAAGGCAACGCGACGTCCCCGAGGAAACGGGCAGCGAGGCGGGCACGTCCCTGGGATTGATCCCTGCGGGGTGGCATCGCTGCTCCCGCTACGGCACGGCACGGTGCCTCCGGCACCGAACCACGGCTCTGCCATTCCCGCGTTTATCCTTGTTATCTGGGGCGAGAGTTTCGACAGCCGAGGAACGCCTCTCGGCTTTGAATTACCCCCCGGTAATCTCATCTCGCTGCCATCCTCGCTTCCTGCCTTGGATCAACAGAGACTGAATTCCTCTTAAGTGCAAAATTCAACGCAAACTTAACTCTCAGCTTCCCGGCTGGTGCCTCCTCAAGTTAAAACCCCAGGGGCTACAGTCATCGGGAGGAGCAAACTGGGACCAGTGGGGTCCTTCCCCTCTGCCCGGCCGACCGACCCTGGGGTACTGACAGCCCCGGCTCTCCACGCAGGCATTTCCCACCTTGCCCTTTCCCGGTTAAACAACTGTCCTTGGAGCGTGGTCCCAGCCTGGGCTGCTCTCCCTTCCTCGCCCCGTTCCCAAAACAAGCCTCGCTCTCCCCCAGGCTGCGGCACAGGAGCTTCCCCACGAAGAAACAGAGATAAAACACAGCCCCTTTTCCACTTTGCCTCAGCCCAAGATTACAGCAGCTTTTTTTTTCTTTTCTTTTTTTTTTTTTCTAAACACCTCTCTCTGTTGTTACAGGCTTGAAAAAAAACAAAAAACCTCACACAAGTTTGGATTCCTCCAAGACTTTCCCACAGCCTCTATCACACATCTGCTCTCCTAGAAGAAAAACGAAAAGCATACCTAGTAATAATGTTTTCCTCTTTTACACTGTATATTTGTAAGAAAGAGTGTGTTACTTCTGAAAGCATGGTTTGACAGGCATTGCTGTAGCGTTTGAAAAGTCTTTTCAAACAGAACCATAGGAAAGCAGACTACAAAAAAAGCAAAACGAGAGCAAGTATTTTTGTACCAAACCTCCTAAATAGGACAACCTTACACTGGGTCGGACCACAGGTTTTGTGCTTGACTTTCAAATGCGTGTAATTAAGAGCCTCTATCCCCCCCGCCCCGTCAACTGCATGTCAAAGGCATGATGTTCACGTGCGCGCAGGTGTCGAGACACACGATTCGGGTTGGTAGGAATTGTGCTCCGGCTGTGTTGGCAAGACATCTGCGGACACTTACAGTATTACCGTTTTCTTCCCAGTTGTACCAAATGACAACCAGGCAGGACAATCAGAAACTTTCTTATGGTGATTTTTTTTTACCTTAGGGCTATGTTAATAGCTTGCTGTGCAAAGCTTCGGCATGGTACAACGGCTCGGATCAGGGATGGGCAGAGACAGCCCGTACATGTAGCAAGGTGACAATTTGCCTCCTCCTCCTGCCATGACTGCTTGAAGTTGTTACGGGCAACGTAAACTGCTGTATGAGAGAAAAAAAAAAAAACAAACCCTCCGTTCGCCAGCTTACTCGAGGTTGGGTGCGAGTCCCCGGGCGGGCCGAGGGGCTTAGACACGTGCCTACCGTTACGCCAAAGCGCTGGGCTGAACTGGGGTTTTAGCGTCAAGGTTATGCCGGCCCGGCGGCTCGCTGTGTAGCATTTCCATGTTTCCATGTGCAAAGACAAGAAGGGAGGCTGCTAACACCCTTGGGGCAGTACCTGTAACCTTTACAGAGGTAGCGTACCAGCAAAGAGACCGCTTGACATACTAGTTTCTCCTTCTCCTTGCTCCAGGAGGAATTTGGAAAAAGAAAGAGCAAAGCAAACCAAAACAAAACCTCCAACAGATTTCAGTTTCTTGCAAAAGGAGGCGCAAAACTTCTCCTTTCGTTGCCTTTCCCCCCCACCCCATCCCTGCTGCAGAGCACACCGAGCTCAGCCGCTGCCCGGGCTTTGCTGTAGCCGATTTGCCAGCTGCGCTGAAGGCACAGGGTGCCCGTGGCCTTGTTAAACATCATAACCGTTTTCTTTCTCCTTCCTCTGATTCTGTGGGTGGGCCAAAATAAGACGGCTGAGATTTCGGCTGCCGGAGCCGAGGCAGGGCGGGGGGTGAGACGGTGCGATGGGAAACTGTCCCGTTGGGGTGTTCTGTAAAAAGTGGCATTGATAAAGGCAATGTGAGAAGAAATCAATTCCAAGACAAACCTCCGAGCGGCTCTAAAAGGAACGATACCAGCGTTTCCAAGCGACGGACTAACTCTTTTAGCAAACTATTTCCTGTACTTTGTCTCGTGGAGAGGAGAGAAGCTTCCACATTGTCTACTCCGCTTTTGGAAATATGTTTAAAGGTACTTTTCTATTGTAATTTTTTAAAAATAAAACCAGTGATTATTATAAGTTACACGCAGAGCGTCGGTCGTGTGCTGTGTATCTGGTTAGGAACAGGGAGAAGGATCCCGACATATACCCTTCGGGGCCTCGGGGAACAGCAGCCTCCTTCCTCCCTCGGGGTAGTTGAAGGCAACGCTCCTGAGGGACACAGCGATTTCTCAGGGCAGATACCGTCCTCCTGCTTGGCTCGCTTGGATCTCTAGGAAAGCTCCAAAATCCAGGCTGGAAGGAGCAGCAGGCTTTAAAGGAATGACTCCAAGTTTACAAAGATGTTATCAGTTAGTTATTAAACCTACTAATCTTGGCACTGAGCACAGGAGCTAAGCTGCGATTTTCCATGAGCTCAGCCACAGCAGAGGCAAACGTAACCTAGAGACGAAGGGCCAGATTATTTTTATTTTTTTTTAACACGCTGAGAATTTTGAAAAACTCGGTTCATAGGCCCAACCTAGAAATTCCTCCTCCTTCCTCCACTCCGCCTCCGCCCCGATAAATGTGACCAGCGTCCCCAGGAGCCTCAGCCAACAGGCCAGACTCTGAAAACAAAGTACAAGGAACAAGCTCCAGCTTAGCAAACGCAGCCCAAAAAATGGTGTGTAAAGGACATTATTAAAGCAGGCTACAAACTGTCAAGGGCGGAAGAAAAAGGCATGGTGGTGTTACTTGAAACCCCCAGCTGGCAGGGATGAGCTGGGGAGTTAAGCCCTTAATGTTGGATGCTAATCCCCCCGCAGCCACCGCAAGTCACAGCTTTCTTTCCGAGTTGCATTCAGGGGAGAGGTTTGTTGGCAGCCCCGGCCTAGGAAGGGAAGAGAGCGACAAGCTGCAAGCGCAACGCGAACATATTGCTCAGCCCAACTGCTATTCAGAGCGGCGGTAACTGGCCGACACCGCTGTCCCAGGCACCGCTTTAGCGAGACACGCAGATGCTTTCGGGAGTGGATTCAACAGCAAACATCCTCCAGCTAAGAAAGCGATGGAACACGCACGCATCCTCCTGGATTTTGCCTGGGCACGGCATCTGCTCTGAGATCTGCCCTGCGAAAGGAAGCGGGGCCTTGCCGAAAATATTTGACCTCTCGAACCATTTTTTTCTTTTTTTTTTTTTTTTAAGTTTACCCAGTAAGCCAAAACATTTTCGGCTCCGTGCTGATCGGTGTTGCCCGCATCAGTGAGGGGCGGGAGCGGCAAGCAGCTCGCCCGGTCCCCGCGTCCCCTTTGCCGTGGTGACCTTTCCCCATGCGGCCGGGGGAACATTCCTTCCCCGTGACCGTCGG
>JANHGO010000001.1:106571268-106604140 GCA_024606505.1 Aquila spilogaster
CCGCGTCCGCCGTCCTCGCCGGGTGCCGGCCCCGGGCCGCGACAAGCGGTGGCGAGGGGTGGGGGCGAGCGGGGAGAACGGCTGAACGCGGCAGGGTGGCGAGGCTGCCGCGGAGCGCGTCGGCCCGCTGCCGTGGAGGGTTCCCTGCGGGAGCCGTCCCCGGCCCCCGCGGAGGGGATTCTGCCCCCGTCCGCTCCAGCCTGCTCTCACGGCATCTGCGGGGCCGCAGGCTGAGGCCGAGGCCTCCGTCAGAGAGAAGCCCCTTTTCCCACGGCTCCCAGACGGGGAGGCCGCGTCCCAACTCCTGCCCCAGCCTCCACCCGTCCTCTTCTTTTGGGCAGGGGGAGAAAGCCAAAGCGGGATTTCCCTCCCCCCTGAAGGTACTGCTGTAACGTGCGCTTCTCTCCCTCCTCACTGAGCAGCACCACAGCGCTGGCCCGACTTGGCCGACCTGCGTTTGAACTTTCAAAGAAAACAAGTCATTACCGAGGAGAAGCCGCATCTCTGTGAGGCCTAATTTCAGAGGGTTTTTTTCAGGGCCTTTATCTCTCCTATCTGCTGCGCAGCCACGGGGCTAAATTACCCGGAAAGTCAGGCTCGGGCGGGTTTAGCTTTCAGGAACGCGGCTCACAGCGGGCACTTCCTTGACGCTGTGAGCGCAGAGCTGCGTGCGGGAGCATGGCCCGGAGGCCCCGGGCAGCCTCCTGGAGGCCCGCGAGCAGCTGACGCTCTGCCCCTGCAGGTGAGGACCCTGTTTGTCAGCGGCCTGCCCCTGGACATCAAGCCCCGCGAGCTCTACCTGCTCTTCAGGCCCTTCAAGGTACTGCACCCGCTTCGGGGCTCTGAGGGCCTCCGTGGCCACAGGAGACCAATGGTGCTTCTCTCTTCTCCCGCAGGGCTACGAGGGGTCGCTTATCAAGCTCACCTCCAAGCAGGTAGGGGCCGCACCGTGCCACTCCCCCCAACCTGGGGCTGCCCTCACCAACCGGGGATGTGGTGAGGACTTGGCCCTGACTGCCCCTCGCCTCCTCTCTCCGCAGCCCGTGGGGTTTGTGAGCTTCGACAGCCGCTCGGAGGCTGAGGCCGCCAAGAATGCGCTGAACGTGAGTGCTGGGACCCCCTGAGGGACACCAAAAGAGATGGATCCCAGTATCTGTTACCCCGTGGAGACCTCCCGGGGAAGCCCGGTCCCTCCCCATCCTCACGCTGAGGCAAAATGCCGCTAATCCCTGGCTGGGAGCGTGGCCGCACGGGATGCCGACTACCAAATATGGTGCTGAGCTCGAGGATGTCGGAGGAATGCGAGCTGCGGGGCCACGCTCGCTGCCAAGCGCATGAGGTCACGGCCACCCCAGCAGCCCGTGGGGATACTGGGACAAAATCCGGGGCTGTCTTAGCCCGAGTGGCTTTTTTGAATGGGGGGCAGCCCCAATGCCAGCAGCATCCCCCCACGAGATTCGGGCTAACTGACCTCTGCTGCCCTGTTCCTTCCCGCAGGGCATCCGCTTCGACCCTGAGATCCCCCAGACGCTGAGGCTGGAGTTTGCCAAGGCCAACACCAAGATGGCCAAGAGCAAGCTTGTGGGCACCCCCAATCCCAGCGCGCCCCTCCCCAACGCCATACCTCAGTTCATCGCCAGGGAGCCCTGTGAGTACTTGCATCCTGACCCTGGTACCGCCAGCACGTGGCCCCGGCGATGCCCCCTTCTCACCCAAGCAATCGGGGCAGTGATACGTTAGGAGCTGCGTGCAGGGCAGCTTTTGGGGAAGCACAGCAACAGTGGCTGGGCTTGGAATCCAGCTGCTTGTGCTTGGGATGACGCACGGGCAGGTGATGGTGCCGTGGGCAGATGTGCCATTTGGGCAGAGCTTATACCTGCTGTCCACTTCCCCCTTGCTTTTAGGATTAATTCTCCTCCTTTTCCTGCAGATGAGCTCACAGTGCCTGCACTTTACCCCGGCAGCCCTGAAGTGTGGGGGCCGTACCCTCTGTACCCAGCGGAGCTGGCACCTGCTCTACCTCCTCCTGCGTTCACATACCCTGCTTCGCTGCATGCCCAGGTAACGCCGCCGGCCCACAGCACTGCAGCCTTTGGCACAGGCAGAGCTAGAGGGAGGGAGAGGAGGGGAGCTCTGGGGCCAGCTGCCCAGAGGAAGAGCAGCGGTAAATATTATTGCAGCCTCATACTTCCCCTGTCATGGTGGCGCTGACAGGCAGCACCTGTGCTCCTCCTGGAGGAATGAGCACTGCAGCCCCAGAGTACGGCCGCACTCCCGTTGGCCGCAGTCTTTCTCTCTCCCTGCTCACCCCCTGCCCCCATGTCTTGCAGATGCGCTGGCTCCCTCCCTCCGAGGCTGGGTCTCAGGGCTGGAAGTCCCGTCAGTTCTGCTGAATGCTGTGTAAGTGCCCCCAGAGACACTCGGTGTCCCCAGGCCCTCCTCTCTGGAGCGCACCTGCGGTGCCAGCCGAAACTGGGGCAGGAAGGGGGACACGCCAGCCCTGTCCCTGAGCCCTGCCGTGCCACCCGCAGGTCTCGGGTGTGTGATGGCGGCCGACGGTCAGTCTTGTGGGTACGAACAGAGCCCCCCGGCGGCTGCCGGGCACGCACGCTCTCCGCAGAACCACAATGTGCTGGTAAGGAGCACAGTGCTCGGGCATGGTGCTGTTCCCACGCTTATCGTCTGCAGCGGGGCTGGGAGTTCCAACTGCCCTGTCACCCCACCCCCTCTCTGCCATACAGCTTCCTGCCCTACGGCAACACTGGCCACGCTCCTCTTAAACACAAAACACAACTTAACTCTGCCCTCCCGAGCGGCCACGTCCCAGTGCCATGCCCGCCCCGTGCCCCTGAGATGTGCCTGCACAGGGCCAGGCCGGCTGCTGCTCCCCCAGGCAGCGTCACCTCCCCAGCCCGGCTGCGTTTGTAACCTGTGTCCCTCTCGTTGCAGGCTAGGAAGAAACCTCACACAAGTCTGGATTCCTCCAAGACTTTCCCACAGCCTCTATCACACATCTGTTCTCCTAGAAGAAAGCGAGAAGCATACCCAGTAATAAGATTCCCCTCTTTTACACTGTATATTTGTAAGAAAGAGCGTGTTACTGCTGAAAGCATGGTTTGACAGGCATTGCTGTAGCGTTTGAAAAGTATTTTCAAACACCCCTAGGAAAGCAGACTGCAAAAAAAAAAGCAAAGCGAGAGCAAGTATTTTTGTACCAAACTTCTGAACAGGACAATCTCACACTGGGCTGGATGACGGTTTTTGTGCTCCACTTCCAACAGCACGCCCTTAGCAGCCTGCCCCGTCCGCAGGCCACACACCAAAGGCCAGGACACACACTGCCTCGGCACAGCCTGTGGCGCTCACAGTGCTCTGGCAACATCAGCATCGCCTCTGGACCCCAGTGCGCTGCCAGCATTGGGGTTCTCTTCCCGGCTGCAGCACGCGGCGCCGGCCATGACAGGCAGCTTTCTTACCTTGGCATGATGTTAAGGGCAATGCAGACTGCTGTGCAAGGAGCTGGACTTTTCAATCCCCGCTGACTCCAGGCCGTGGGACTGGGATACGCATCCGCTGCTGCAGGGTTCTGCTGCGGCTTCCACACTTGGTGATGCGGGTCTGGCTGCAGAGCATGTCTGTGTGGAGTAGAGCCCAAGGGAGGCTGCCGCTACCATGAGGCGGGACGGATCCAGCACGGGGACTGCATGCTGACGTCCTCCGTGCACCAGGACGAACTGGCATGAGGAAGAGCAAAGCAAAACAAAACAAACTAAACAACCCCTTTGCTTCTTCAAAAAGGAGGTGCAAACCCCATCTCCATTAATCGCCTGAGCAGAACTCCCAGCCTCTCGCCCTCCTCCATTTTCTGCTTGGGCCACGAGCAGCTGGGAACAGGGATGCCAGAGCTGCCCGGGTGGGGGCAAGAAGGGGGTGCCGCAGGGCCACCGGCACGCAGCGGGGTGGGTGGTGGTGCCTCGAGCGAGGTAGCTCTGCAGGGACAGCACTAGCGCTCCCAGCAATGGACTGTTGTAGCAAACTATTTCCTGTGTTTTGTTCTGGTTTTTTTGTGGAGGAGAGGAAAGGAGCTTCCCCGTCGTCTTCTCCACTTTTGGAAATATGTTTAAAGGTACTTTTCTATTGTAATTTTTTAAAAATAAATCCGGTGATTATTGTAAGTTACGCGCGGTGTGTGGCGTACTGTGATTCTGGCTGGAGAGGTGGCCAAGGACCCCAGCAAACACTCGAGGGACTGGCAGCCCCCCAACCTGCCAAGCGCTGCAGTGGGGCCTGGAGGGCAGATGGCGGCCGCCCGGCTCGCTTCGTCCTCTAGGAGCGCTCCAGCAGGCAGGAAGAGGGAGCAGCAAGCTGGAAGAAGCGCTCCAAGTTTATGAAGATGTTATCGGTTTGTTTCTAAACTCCCCATCTTGGCACTGAGCGCGGGAGCTAAGCTGCGATTTTCCATGAGCTCAGCTGCAGATGAGGCAAATGTAACCTAGAGACGATGGGCCAGATTATCATTATTTAACACGCTGAGAATTTTCAAAAGCCGTCCCGTCAGCCCAAGCTCTGAATGCCTCCTCCATCAATCCCGCCCTGATAACTGTGGGCGGCCCCCCAGGAGCCCCGCCAGCAGCCAGGCTCCTGCAGCACCAGCAGCAAGCTCAGCCTCACAAGCACAGCTGAAGGACGCGAGCGCATGCGGCTCGCTGTTTGGGGCGGGCAAGAGGCACGGTGTCACTCAGCACGCACAGCTGGCAGAGATGAGCTACGGGTTAAGGCCTCAGTGCAGGATGCTAATCCATCCAGGGCCGCGGCAGGTCACAGCTTTCGCTCCGAGCAGCACATCTTGCCCGGCTCAGAGCAGTGGGAACCGGCCTGCACTGTACCCTTGTCCCTTTCAGTGTGAGGCGCGGCGTGCTGGGCAGCAGCACAGCAGCGAGCAGCCTCGGGCTGAGGGAGCTCATGGCTTTTCCCTGGGTATACACGGCAAGAACTGCCCTGCAAAAAGAAGGTGAAAACATTTAACCTCCTGAGCCCCTTCTTTCATTTCCTCTATGCTAAAACATTTTCGGTGCTGTGCTGGCCGGCCTTGCCCTTGCTGACGAGGGCTGGGAGCAGCGGCCGCCTGCCCAGGCCCGTCATCCCCTCTGCCCGCGCTGACCTTTCCCCACGCAGGCCGGGGCCGCGCTCCCCCCGGGACAACTGGATGCTTACAGGAAGGCCCCGTCGACAGCATTGCAAAACAGCACTGAGGAGTCCCAGGCCAACACTGGCACCCGGTGCCACGGACAATCCCATGGGTACGCAGAGGCAGAGCCAGAAAAAACAAGATGAGAAGAGGCACTCTCGATGCTCCCGCTTTCCCAAGGCCTTCCCCCCCCCAGTCCCCAACGGACAAGGCTGAGCCAAGTGGAGGGGATGAGAGCAGCCCTGCCCGTGCCCTCGCTTCCCCAGGGCAGGGGGAAAGCCCCACTGCTGGCTCCCCAAACCGGACAGACAGCACTGAGCACCGGGAAGGGAGGACAAAGGACAGAAAGGGCTGCCCCGAGGCCAGGCGGCAGCGCTCCCACTGGGCTCTGCTGGAGGTGGGGGAAGGAAAAACAGGGCCAGGAGAGGAAAGAGGGGATGGCACCAGCATTTAGGCAGGCAGCATGGGGCCAAGGGACGGCCACAAGGTTGCTGGTGAAGCAGGCTGGGAGGGAAGCTAGCAGGGAGGCACGACAGGCCCCAAAGACCCGAGCTTGGCCTGCAGCACTCGAGCTCACTGCCACTCACAGCCCAGAGACCAAGGTGGTGGAGGGGCTTAAAGCGGAGAGGGACCATTAGCAGTTTGCTGAAATGCTGCCTCTACAATATGGTAAGTCAACTATTAGCAGAGTCTGGACTTCATCTCCTCAGCCTCCATAATTAATAACTAGCTCAGGAGGGAATGGAGAACGCAACATAACCAAGGGAGCCGGGAGGAAGTCGTACAAGTACTTCAAGGCCTTGGATGTAAGCCCAGAAGGGTAGGTACAGTCAAAAAATTAACTCAACAAAACCTCCCACCCTCACCATCCTTTCCCCTGCTCTGCACAACACTCAGTCCACGAGACTGGCACAGTCTAGCACGTGGGTCCCAAATGAAGTTCTCAAGGTCATGGCTGTCCGATTGCAGCCTGCTGCATGTGCCGGCACCCCAAAGCAGCAGAGACGGGGCCGAGAAGCAGCAACAAGAGCCGCTCCTACAGCAAGCCGGGTGGCACCGAGGGGATGAGCCATCAGAAGCAGGCTCTCGGGTCTGGCCTACCAAGGGCTGAGCTCTCCTCTTCCCAACAGCCATCAGACCCTCACCTGGCAGCGGGTAAGCCCTCAGCCCTAGCAGACAAGCTTTCCCAGAAAAGTAGCTTGCCAGCAATCCCTGAGGCAGTAACACGCTAAGGAATTTCAGCCTGGTACATAAGCAGCGACCGGAAAGCAAGCAACAAAGGTGGAAATAATGAGACGTCGGCACCAAAGCTGCTACTAGTTCTCTGCAGCTCGCAGCCCCTCCTCACCCACAGGCAGCGGGGCCCGGCCATCCCTGGTGGCCCAGCACCGCCTGCCCATGCTCATCGAAGTGACAGCGCGGGCCAGCCGCGTCCACGTGTGGGGGCTTTATGCCACGCGGCTGGGCTCCCTGCCTCTCCCTGCCCTGCTCTCTAAAAGCCTGGAATGATCAAGATGAATTATAGATTAGCTCTCGTACAAACTGTCTTATGTCAGTTTTCTCATTCAACCATGCAAAAGCCTGCTGTTTTCCATCCCCTTCCAGAACGATCATTTCACGGGAGGAGGAACAGCTCCTCACCAGAGCAACTTTTAGGAGACAAGCCAAGAGACCTCCACGCTCAGAGCTGTGACTCCCTGTGGCTATTTCACCTGTGCTGGTTTCAAGATACAGGGCTTTTGTTCCGGGGGTGGGGAGGAGCAGGCACATACCCAGCAGTGCCCGGCCTGAATGCTCGCTTGCGTGCAGCGACGGGCTCAGCTCACGCCTCTCCTGATCTACTTCAGCTCCCAGCTATCCACGTAGAGGGCAAAACGCCTCCTCCCCACAGCTTCCTTGCAGCCACAGGCTGAAGATTCAATGAGGCAAGCAAAAGGATGACGTGGGCAGCAGTGACATACCTGAGGGCTCCTGACACTGAGAGAAAGCTGTCTCTTCCCCAGGGCCCCGTCCATATGTCCATCAGCATCACGGAGGGGGAGCTGAACACCTCTCTGCGCCTGGCTAATCCGGACAAGGTGATGCAGCAGCTGGGCCAGCACCCTGCATGGAGAACATAGATGGGAACGCTCTGGAGGAAGATAAAACAGGCTCTTAAGATCTTCAGGTTTTAACGGCTGTGATCTCTTACATGAAACTTCACCAAAAAACCAGATTTGGACATTACGCTGCGAGGAGGGCGAGTGGACGGGAATGCTGCTACAAGATTTCAGCAAATAGACTCACGTCGGCACTGCCTGAGACATTTTCAAGATATACCATTTGATTTTAAAGAGGTCTTGGGAAAAAAAAAAGACAAAAAAAAGAACAAACAAAAAAACCAAAAACATGGGACTGACTGCTGGTAGCACCTTTGATACAGAAATAGAACTCAGCTCCTCAAATCCACACAGAAGAGAGGAGCTCTTTCTTATTTTTTTCTGGACTAGTGTTTTCTTGGCGACTGTCTATCTGTGCTACTTCTCAGGGGCTAGGGTAAGCATCCTGTCAGCTCTTTTCAAGCTTTGTAACTGTACCCTACCGAGTTTCAAAGCCTATTTTGCCCTCCCTGTTAGTGCAGTAGAGACCTCCACCAATAAGAGAAAGCAACCGGTCCAGTCTTCCTAACTGGACATCATCTGGACCATTCTATTCCTCTGAACACTGGAGTCTGACAACGCCACCACAGCACACCGAGCTAATCTTCCTTTCCTGCTCTCTTATTTCTTGACTTAATGTAATTTTTGTCTTTGAAAGTAGCCAGAGACATCTTTAGCCTCCCTCTTAACCACTTCAGCAGAGAAACTGCACAGGTAACTGTATCACAGCCTGCCTTGCAAGCTTCGGCCCACAGCACAGGGTCACGCTGCGCAAGACGACTGGGAAGGTACCCCATTAACACCCTGAAAGGCATGAAAGGCAACTCAGAGCTCACCAAGAGCTCTGCTTTTGTCCAAGCAGCACCACCAGAAAAATCACGGCTCAAAAATGCAGCAGACAGAAGGAAACCTTTGTCTTCGAATGAAGATGACAGAAGAGAACAGTTTTGCAGGTGTGCCATGGGTGCTTTAAAGCAGAGCTATAACGGAAAAGTAAAAAGCTCTGAGATGAATCACTTGCGCTCACCTGGAAGAAAACGGAAAGAAGAACAAGTTTGAAAACCAGCGTGCTGCCTGCGTTTTATATATAGACAGAAAAATATAAAAGGAACCTCCTACTGGCGTTGAGCATCTCTTTACACAGGACGGACACGCACCATGTTCAAAGCGCCCGTTTCACAAAAGAGCACTCTCTAAAAAGCCGGTGTACTATACAGAAGGATAAATGCTGCACTTACAGAAGTTTATTTCTCCTCCTGCGCTTTCCCAAGCAGACGTAATCTGTTCAGCGCTCCAGCAACAAAGCCTTATTCTTCATCTGCTGGTGTGCCCGGATCCGGCGGCCTCTGCTCCAATCCTGATACGTCAGGCAAGACAGCAGCTCATGCGCAGGCAGCAGCAAACTGTTGGCAGGTATCACGCTCACCTGTTTTATCTTTGATCCTAACCCCAGAAGAGCTGAGGAACAGCCCCTCTGCTGCAGCACTGTGAAAACAATATCAGCATTGACTGACTTTGATTCGGTACGTAAAAATAAGTTATCAAGAGGACATAATTTGGCTACATTCCACATTAGGCAGTCTGTACCGCAACCGACATCAGGCATCTACAGCGAGCTTTCATTTAAGGTGGTTTTCTCCCTCCCCCAAACAGGAATGATAAAAGATGACAGTGTTAGCCCAGAACAATAAGTCATTGAGAAGACTAAAACACGCCCGAGACTCCTTTACCTCTTTGAAAAGGAGAACACAAGTATGAGCTCTTGCATTCTTTAAGGAAGAAACACTGGAAATCAGCAATGTAAGTTTATTACTTAAAAAAGAAAAAAGTTGCAGTATTACACCGCCAATTTATTTCCCCCATCCACCGGTAGAACCGTGCAACATAGGTGCATCCACCACAGCGAGGAGAAACTGCCTGCGTAACAGAGATGCTTCCACTACAGTGAGGGGAAAGAGCTGAGGGCAATTTCTGATGAGCATTGAGAAGCAGAAGCTGCGGTGCCCCCCTGCAGCCTGCTTGGAGTTCAGAAGAGGGTTTGTTCCGAGTCCGAGCCCCAGGTACCATCAGTTTGGTAAAGCTCAACTCCATTAGCAAGGCAGGAACATACAAACTGTGGGTATACTGGACTGTGAAATAAACTTGCCTGCAGTGATTTTAGGAATAGGTTTCCCTGAAATACGTACAACAACACTGTACTCAATTCTACGAAAAAGCCCCTCTTAAGTATATGTAGGTATTAAGCAATGTAAAAGCAGAGTTAAGCACCGAACAGGAACTCCTGTATTTCATGCTGAGCACCGTTTATCACTCTATGCCAAGAGGCAATTTGAGCGAACCTTTTATTTGAAGACACGTTTCCAATTAGCTAATTAAATTAAACTCTAAATTTAGTAGTCCAAACTTGCTCTTAAACCGGTCTGCTCCATCTCAGCAGTCACTGGGATGAGGGAAACACATCACATTACTACACAGAGTCAGCCTTCCCGCAAGCAGTCGCTGAGTCTGAGCGGCAAAAAGCCCGTAGAAAAATGTCTGTTCGCTTCAAAATTCAGCTGCTCACTGTTGGCCAGGAGTGACATCGGAGTAATCTTTTAAGACTCCAGCCAAATGGTCATTGTGAGTCTTAAATCGACGTTTCTTCTGAGAAGTGGGTTTCTTCCTCTGAACGGGAGCCTATAGGAAGAAATAAACGGTAGTCAAAAGATCTGCCTTCCACCTGCAACATCTGACCCGATGCGGGACACCGTGCTGCCCACAGCTGATGCCTCACTGCAAATGAGAGCCGTGCTGGAAGAGGGGACAGGCAGGAGGCGAGGTGTCTTTATCTGTGCAGGAAGCAACTGCACTCGATTCAAATCTTGGAGGGGAATTGGCACTGAGGATGCAGCGGAACCTCTCGGTGTCTCATGCACTGTAGGAGAGCTGGCATTTGTCTGGAAGTGGGATTTCTGAACACTCTCAGGCAGCTACAGAAGTAGGTAGATAGCCCGTAGCCACAATGATGTGCTCAAAGACACATCTAGAAAAAGCAGAACACAGGAGAAGCGCCTACATTAGAGCAGGCGCCATAACATCCACCGTAGCAACGGCAGAAACCAGGAACAGATCCTGTGTGGAAGGGCTTTGTGAAAGGCCAGTTTGAAGGCAGGTGCAGAAGAGAAAAGAGATCGTACGCCACCTCCCAGTAAATGTGAACAGAAAAAAACAACAAACTCATTATAAGCCACGAAGAAAACATCTCCGGAGATTTTGCTGCCATTTTGGCCCACCAGTAATGCGTGAGCGTATTGCACTCAGTCTGGGGAACAGCGTAAGAGCGGTGGGAGGCATGTTACACAGTTCCTATCAGCATTTCAAGGCTGTTCAGCAGAAACGAAAAAGGGAAGAGAAAAGCTTCTCCCAGAAGAGCTGCTATTGTTTAGCTCCTAACCTACTGTACAGCTTTAAGCGGAAGCTTCTACTCTGGAGTTCTCAGGGATTTTTGGCATTTGCCCTCTTGACGTTGCTTGATTACGCTGGCTGAAACGAGTTACAAAAACATCGGCTGCTGGCTTCAGCATTGTTTTTTTGCAGCTTCTTACAATTGGTTGCACTTCCTTGAGCTACATAAGGCAGCTGCGCGTAGGCTCGGCAACGTATTTTGGAATTAGCATCGCAGGGTCAGCAGGGGGAGAATTTCTCAGAAAGATCTGCAATAGGTATCTCTTACTATTTTCCTCGGTCCAGCTTCTCGCATGGAAGAAATACCCTGTCGTTTCAGGTACTCTTCAACTTTGTCCTCATCTATAGAATCCATGGGAATGCTCCTCCACAGCTTCCGAAACTCTGAAACACCAAACAAACCCTCGTTTCACAACTCAGTGAACAAACCCTAGGCAAAGTCCTTGCACGAAAGGAAAGAAGAAACACATCTGACTTCAGACACTGAAGTACTCCGATACGCCAGCCTGCAATGCAGTTATCGCTGCCAGCAGGCACTCAATTAGCGCGGCGGCCTTTACCCACTCTGAAAGTCGGATGCGCTTCCAAAACCAGCCAACAACAACAAAAGCCTCCAATGCTTAATGGAAAAAGATGAGCTGATTCGCATCTGCGCTAAGTGCACCCCAACATCCCAGCTTCAAGGGCACCCACAGGCAAACGGTGTGCTTTTAAAGGTAATTTTCTACGGCGTCCATCCTTCTGCCTAGCACCTCCGTAGCAGAGCAGACTGTTAGTGCGTCTTAGAAGCCTCAGTTCAAACGATCCCGGTGAAAGGTAATAACTAACCATAAATGGCAACTTCATTTACACATCTTCCGCTGCCACTGTCACGGGAGACTTGCCATCTCACAGTCCAATTTACTGAAGATTGAAGACATTTAACTTCAGCGGCTGTAAGCAACTTTATCACTGTAATCTAATACATACCACGCTGTACGGATAATAAATTACTAGAATTCCTCCCATGTTAAAAAGAAGAGAGATACCTTAAAAACCACAGCAGCAGGAAAAAAGGCAGAGACAGTAAGTCTTAATTAGAGCAGCTGCCATCTGCCTGAGCACTTTCTGCCTCATGTAAAGTTTCACAGAGCCTCTGGAATGCCTTCTCCCGGCAGCGGCTGGTACAGTTCTACCTCCCTTCGTTCCCCAGGCAGTCAGTTAGATATATCCTGTCAGCAGGTTTGGCTAACAATCTATAAATAAAACACGAGGCGCACATAGCAACGCAAGACTAAAATTTTCCCTTTATTTCCAGATAAATTTAGTATACAGTTGTCAAAACAACCACAACTTCTGCATGCGTAAGAAGTTGTCCTATGCAGCAGGCGATGAAACACTCCAGTGACAATCTGCCGCAAACACACCGGCTCTAGGCACGCCGCAACTAAACGGTCCCATACAGGGCCGTAAAGAACAGAATTCCACCCTGCGCTTGGATCGTTCCCTTCCTAATGCATCTTGTTTTACTAAGAATGGGCATGCCTTAAGTCTCAGCTCTTTCTTTTTCTTCCCATTACCAACGGTAAGGGGCTGTTTGAGCTTCTCCGGAAACAAAAGAAAGGAATTTTGCCAGGGAAGAGCAGCAAATGTTCATTTTTGGTAACGCAGTGCTTATGAGAACTAAACCCCGTCAGAGCGCCACTTTTGGTTACACAGAGACAGCGCTCAGCCCACTGCTCACAGTCAGGCTGCGCAGCACAACACGATCATGGAGACAGCAAGTTTCAGATAACTTAATGCAAGGAGTGGCTCTGTAGTCAAAGCATTCTCTGTCCACTCATCCATTTTTGGTGTGATTCCTGGCTTTTAGGGTATCTTGCGGTGCCTGCTCTCACACATCATCTCTCACCTCATCCTGTTGCAGCAGGTGGACAGGGCTGTGTTAAGATCAAAGCTGAACACACGCAGGACATTTCTCAGCAATAAGCACTCATCTTAAGTAAGATGACTTAAGATTAAGTAAGACGTAAGTCTTAAAGGCTGTAGCCTGAGCAAGGGTCCTAGCGCATCCCTTGGGCTGAGCAGGGCACGCTCCTTCAAGCTCTTTCCTTTCTCCCTGTCCTGAGCACCCAAATGGGACGCAGTAGCACACTCAGACCCGCTGGTGGCTGGAAAAAAGGATCACATGACGGCTGTGCAAATGCAGTATCGCACTTTTGCAAGAAACCATATTCCAAACCATGTGTTTCTGCAATTCATGCATGAAGTGAGAAGAGCGCACGTAAACACATAAATATTAAACAGATTCCAGGCAGAGATGCTTTCAGGCCGTGCTGTGCTCTGCTGCCTTTAGCTCCGCACAGACGAGCCCTGTGAGAGACGCAGGCAGTTCTCTTAAGACGTATGTGACAGGCACGTGTATGCTGGGTGACGGCATCAAGAGAATTGGTCACTCCGAACTTCTACGGAACGGTGGTCTTTTTCTTTCCGTGTTCTGCTGCAAACACAAGTGACCTGTCTCCTCATTAGAGTGCATGATACATGGAAAAATATGCTCTGGTGCAAAAAAAAACCTGAACAAGCTGAGGATAGGTACTTAAGGTTAACTAGCGTGCATTCTTCTGGAGAACAGAAGTGAAAAATTAAACACTAGAAAATAAATGGTCAGCTCTTGAAGGATTAACAAAAACAGAAGTGCAGGCTACAGTTAATACCTAACCACAGCATTTTGCATTTCTTGTAATGCAATGATTATACCATCATTACAGCTTCACATTCACCTTTTAAACTCGGCCAAGAAATACGACCTTAACAGTCACCAAGAACCAATACCGCAACGCTAAAATGGGCTTTAAGTACAGATAGTTTAATTCACTAATCAGCCCCGTCAGAATCACCAGACGGTATTCAGCCATCCTTTTTAAATACTCCTCCACCAATCGGGCAGCTTTCAGCGCTGCAGCTTCGACTGCAGTAATTGCAGAAGAGCTTCCGTGCTGAAGTTCCACGGATGGCATTAAAATACCTTAGGGGCCAGGGAAGTGGGAAGTCACAATAAAACTGTCCCCTGGCAATAATCCGTGTTAAAGGGTTGGTTCGGAACAAAAAGAACGGGATAAAGGTGGGGACACATTCACACGGTTGCGCATACTTGTGGTTTGTATTCAGGGTTCCATGTAAAGAGAGAAGAAATACATCTATCATCTCATCACAAAACCGATGCCGTGTCACACCAGATACTGAACTATATGCAGGAAATGAAGAGAGAGAGCAGCCGGCTGGCTGGCAGTGAACCATTTCCACATTACCTGTCAGATTTATTCAAAGTCTCCAAGGACTATGCCTCTATCAGCTAGTGAAAGTTTAGACCTTGGGAATGCACTGTGTGAACTACTGTGACATCCTCTCTGAAACACGAGAGCCTACGTGAGAAGCTGGCAATAACCACCACTCTCAAGAAAAAACGATCCACGTTTCTGCCCCTCCAGGCCTAAAATCCATACCCTTAACCCACGACAGGATGTGATTTCTCCGGCTGCTTTGAGAAGAAACTGAAGCACCGTCACCCCAGCCTTTGCTGTGGCTCCTAGCAAAAGAGAGGGTCACTACTTGTAGCAGTTGACGAGAAGGGCAAGTGACAAGGAACTGGCCTGCAGAGACCCGGTGAGGAGAGCAGGAAGGGGACTGCTGAAGCAGAAAGCTCACCACACACTGGCCTGCTCCAGCCAGGCACAGAGAACAGGTTCAGATGCGTGCGTTCCTGCAGCACGCAAAACCATGGCAATCCCAAAGTACATTCTGTTTTCCCTCCCTATGTCCCGTCCACTGCTGGGTGATCTTTATGCCACCAGAGCACGGCGAAGGTGGGAGACTCTTCATTCGGAGTCAGAAAACTACTTTACAGCTAAGCCAGAACAAGTTACAGCTATGGAAAGAAACGGCTGTTCAGCAGTCAAGAAGGAAGGCTGCACCTGACCACAGCAGGCTGCGCTCAGACAAGCTGCCAACTCCTGTCGCTTAGGCTGCTATGACAAGATGGAGCCGAGAAAAAATCCCCTGGAGAGAAATTTCTAGAGTTTCTGACCAAAGCAACACAGGGGCTGTGAAGCCTAAGGGAGATCGGCGTGTATTCAGCAGAGAACTCTTAAGTCCTGACAGCAACGCAGACCTTCGCCAAAACAGGCAGCGAGCTGCGATTGCGGCACCCTGAGTGAACAAATCCTGCTGTATGCAGTATCTTGCAATTTGATCACTAAAATATTTCAGCTCACAGGCTTGGCAGAACTAGCACAACTCACAGGCTGCTCCCCTGCTTCTCCAGATCGCAAAGGAGGGAATGAGGCTGACCTAAAGGCCACTTCAAATATTTGCTAGCATCTCTAGCAGCAAGGTGTCCGCATGCACAGACTTAAAACAATGAACTTGGACCAGCGGGTGAAAAACACAGAGCAGAACAGAGGGCAGCACAACAGAAGTTTTGTAAATGGCTTTCCTCTGTGAAACACCTGAGGGATAAGGATGTTTCTGCAGCTTTACTGCCTGGGGTGCCTCACACACAAAAGCAATTTTCGCCATCATTCCCTGAGCTATTACAATCCAACACGCTCTCCTATAAATGCTTACATTTGGGAAACAGCGTCATGGGTAAGTGGCTTCCCGGTGGCTTCCTGCAGCTTACCCCGCAGCTCTGATTGTCTTGCCCGCTCTTGCAAAAAGGTTGAGATGGCTTCTGGAGATAAACTCCTGTATCATACTGGTAATAAAATCTGTCAGAGATTAAAAACAGCTTAAAAGTCTTCACTGAGCTGAGCTAAAACCTGAGTACGGGACAAGAACGGACAACCTCCTTTCTGCAGAGGGGGCGGAAGGAAAGAAATGAAGAGCAGTAGGGAAGGTGAAGTCCTGATTTGTGACAGTTCTACATTAATACCAGAAAGAAAAGGTGCCTGATTTTCACTCAGTGCTGTGCCTGGACCATCTCAGAATTCAAGGCCAGAACCATAAGTCATCACTGATCCTGAGCAGTTTTTGTACTGTGAAATTTAATAGGCTTCGGCCATTCTTTAAAATCTCTTCAAAGGTGCCTAGGAAGAATACTAAACATATATATAATCAAATATCCACATTTCTAGGCATTTCCTAAGTTGCTTTCAGAGGTGAAAGACGTCACCTCTAACAGTGAAGCAACTGGAGTAGCCTTTCAGCATTCAGGCCCCCAGCGAAAGCTTGCTTCACATGCAAAGTGCTTAGCCCCAGCACAAAAAGGCAGCGCTTGCCTTGGCTGAAGCACCTGAAATCTAGCCCGGCTTTTATAAACCCTTTCAGCTACACATTACTGACAGAAGATTAATTAGTCAGGAAGTGAAGAAGGAACACATGCAATCTGAACCTTCTTTGGCTAATCACATAAGAGGAAGAACAAAAGCCGTTCCTCACTACACATACCTTCCCCAGTACTCTAGAGATCACGATATAGGTACTGCACCACTGCTGAAGTGCACTGGGGTTTGTTTTCAAAAGGGGAGAAAGAAAAGCTTGTTCAGCCACCAAAACAACTGCAGTCAGGGCAGAGGCAGGCACTGCCAGAAACAGTTCGTCCCACCGCTTTAGGCAGCAACTGCCAAACTGCCCCACGCTCCTTTTTCTGTCCTGACCGCTGATGGAGCTCAGACAGCACCAGGAGAGGAACCGCGGAGGACAATAATCCCAGCCAACATACGTTCAAAACTGGAGAGTGTCACGCAGCAAAACCACGCACAGAGGAGTGCAGAGCCCTTACTTCTAAGGATAAGCATTAAACTAGAAACATATTTTGAACTATCATCAGTTGCTAGATCAAAGAGTCTGACAACACTTCAAGGCTTATTTGCAGCCTTCTAAAAAACTTAGTTTTACTGTCGCTGGAGATAATGAGCTGAAATAGCAGTGCTAACGCAGGAACGTGTCATAGCCTATCCTGTACGCAGACAATTCTGCCAAGGACTCCCAAAGAGACGTGCTTCCAGGGCTCTGGAAGCAATCTCAAAGCAAGATTGCTCAGGAAGGATGGGTTTTTCTCATCTCAGGATAGCACGGTTGGAAAAAGGACCCGTTCCAGCTGCAACAACAAAGTGAACCCACTCAGGAACGTTGTAAGAGCTGTGGCATATGCAGGCAGATCACAAATTTCACAGAAGAGAATATTCTGCCTCCTCTCTCAGAACAAAGCATTATCTCCTGCACGACAAAGGAAAGTGAAAAACAGCACAAAAGAACAACCAAAAAATCCCTTTGTGCTCAGATGGGAACATGCTGCCACCTGCGGATGAAAGCAAGCAAGGCCACCTTGAACTACGAACGCTCTGCACGCCAGTGGTCCCTTCAACACAGATGCTATGGGCTTTAATGCCTTTCTCATTGGGAGACTGAGCCAACTGGCTTAAACGTTTTATGTTTTTGTTAATGTTTTTGTGGTGTTTTTTTTTTTAACAAAACATTTTCCCTTATTTTATAGCAAAGGTCTGCACTGCTTGCTTCTAACCACTGATCAGTGCGGCATGTGCTAGAATATACGAACGCTGTATACGAACAGCCCGGGATTTGTACTGGCTCTCCGACAGAGCTGGTAAATTTCTTTTGAACTTCTTAATAAAACGGACTC
Organism: Aquila spilogaster; assembly: GCA_024606505.1. Classification (NCBI taxonomy): domain Eukaryota; kingdom Metazoa; phylum Chordata; class Aves; order Accipitriformes; family Accipitridae; genus Aquila; species Aquila spilogaster. The sequence continues at coordinate 106,588,661 of JANHGO010000001.1, forward strand.
TTTGATGCAATTTCATAGTCAATTCAGGAGTTATCATAAACTGAAAGCAACAGAATAGAGATTCTGCTAACTCTTAGAATAGCTGGGTGTCAATTATCTGGAGGATTGATCAGCAATTGGGACTGTAATACAACCAGTAGCTGCTAAAAAACTTAAAAGCTTTGTCTACTACAATAAAGCTGATTTCTAAAGGTTTTGGCAGAGCTAGGAATCCTAAAAGCCGTGAGCTGATGGAATGAAGAAACACAATCTGAACAGTCTGACAGTATTAATGGTAAACTCCTAGGCATCTGGGAAGTCACGAGTTGCCCAGTAAATGCCGACTGAGGCCTACGATTCTTCATTTCACATACTGTTCGCACTCCCACTATAAAGAAACAAAGAAAGTTTAAAATAATATTTTGAAACTATTTTTATAGTTTTAAATCCTGTAGGGGACATCTACTAAATTATCTTTGTAGAACTAAGCTATTAACTAACAGAGTACGAGTGTGGTATGTAAAAAATAAGCTGCTTGATTCTGTTTAGAATAAAGAGTTTCTTTGAGTTATTCAAAGAAAAAAGAGCTTTATGTTTTGTTCTATGGCCCTGCATGCAGAGCAGTTGAAGGTCCTATTCAAACTTTTTCCTCCTTTTACCATAATGTGACACTCTAGAAGATGGCTTCATGCGGCATGTTACAGAACAACAAGTGATCAGCATTAAGTATTCCGTGACCCTGAGTCATTTAAAATAAGGTCGTTTACCAGGGATTGCCTTCTCCCTTCTGTACTTAAAGATATCTGATGTTGGCTCTGACGTCACCATTGTAACACACCCTGACGGGCGTAATTAATTTCTGCAGATATATATATTATTGTATAACCTGAACTCTTGCTGCGTTCAGTCAACAGGCACGTTGGTGCCAGAGGACTTTACCATTATTTGTTAGATGAAAAAGACATGCTGAAGCTCTGGAGTTCCACTCCCAGCTCTAGGCAGCAGCACCACCCCACACTCAGGCTGCCCTCCCACTTGTAAACCACCTCTTCTCAGTACTTTTGCTCACATCTCCTCCCTGTCTGCTTGTTCCTTCTCTTCAGTTTCCGGTTCCTCCTTGCACTCACCAACAAAAGTACGTGACTAATAAGCTGGGAAAAAAAGCAGCAAACAAACCCAGAAGAAACTCCATCGTCCTTCACCTGCCCTTTATGCAGCAAAATGTTAGACGTCAGCTAAGCCACAGACAGGCAATTCTCAGTCTTTCCTGTTCCGCTGCACTGGAATTGTTGGGTTCCTGGTGCCATGTACCAACACATCCAAGAGAAAACAGAGGTCATTATCCCTGAACTTGCTTGCCAGTCTTGTTATCCTCGCATTAATTTAAACATTCTGCTGACAGAATCTGGATATACCAATATTTTCTTACCACATTAAAAGACGTACAGCCGTCTAAGTTGACCTGAAACCATGGAAGCAGATGCAAACAAACACTTACCTTCGTCCACAGAGAAATGACAGCTCTTGTCATTGTAGTAAAGAAGTTGCCTCTTATCAGGGCGAGTAACAAAAAGAATCTGGTCCCCTAAAGCCTTGAAAACAAATGCAAAAGAAGAACCCCAAATCACTTCTATTTTAAGAATAATAGACCCAGATCCTGTCCCACAAAGAGATCAGTGAATTAGAGAAGCAGCAAAGTAACAAGCAACAAAAAGCATCCAAAGCGGACACCGTCAATAAATGCATTAATAAAGTGGAGATGAGATATGGAGGGCCGAGATCAAGGTATAAAAGTACAATTAAATGCTTTCAGTTGCAACATAAGAGATAAAGCATCTTTTGGGAGAAAGCTTTGACAGCTGTGCTGAGATGTCAGGTCAATTCTAAACGTAAAGGATGACATACAGAAAAAGGTACTATATTAGACCTTCTGAAACAGCTTTTGAGTCACCAAAAGAACAAAAAGAACTCACGAGGAAATTAGCTCTTAGCTTTTACCTCCCCTTTGAGAACCTACCCAGAAGAGGTTTTCTGAAGCTCAGACAAGCGTGACTCACCTTTATAGCTTTATGTGCGTTGGGTAGCCCTTCCTCAATTTCTTCTAAAAAGATTCCTCCCAGCCCTTGCTGGTCATGCTTGTCCAAGAGCCTGAGCAGAGCCTTTTTATCTTTCAAGTTGTACTTGGGTTTGAAAGCAAACTTCCCATCTATAACTTCTATTTTCGGATTGTTGACTAGAGCCTGGAATAGGAATACAAATTTTAAACCTTGAAAAAGAGAACCAGTACTTCAATAGCTACAGTACATCGGCCACGTGTTATAGATGACAGTTTGGAGGTTCAAATTTGAAACAGATTTTAAATCCTTGGATCTCAGATCCAGCCTAGGCATAATTCACTGCAACATAAAGCACAGAGCACCAAAGGAGGCTTAGCATCGTTCACTTGGGAAGTTACAAATTCCCCAATAAATGCCGACTGAGGCTCATGACTCTTCATTTCACATACTGTTCGGACTCCCACTATAAAGAAACAAAGAACCTTTGGGCTTGAAGGCCCATCAAGCCTCTCATGGCAGGAAGGCGTATGTAAAGACAGAGCACAAGAAAAACCGTGCTTTGGTTGAACAGGGAGTGTAAACAGACAACTTGACATATCAAACTCAGGTCGTATGGATGTTACAAACGTGAAAGGCATTATCCTGGCATGAACAAAAAATAAGTCAGTCTTCCCCAACTGCTGTCAATTGGCACCAGCAGCTGCAGAAGAAACTGAGAAGAGCAGACATGCTGCACAGCAGGATTTTACTTACGATGCCAGCTTCAGAGTGAAGCTGACCAGGAACTCGTGGACAACTGAAATGATTTCATATCTGCTCCATATCAGTTTGCTGTGCATCCAGTACCATCATGGACTACCAACTCAGAGATAATTCTATATACACTTTTTGGTTCAGTCCCGATATTCTGATTCATTATGGAAACAACCTGGAGTTACTCTTCAAAGTTTTCAGCAGAGCCAAGTTTCTGTGATAGCAGCTCTTCCAGTTTTCTGTTCTCCAGAATACTAGTATTAATTAAAGACATAATGAAAAACATTCTAACTTTACCACAGAGATTTCCCTCCCATCATGTATCAACAGCCTTCACTACTTTCTTGCAAGGATTCTAAGCATGATACCAGCAAAACCTGATCTCAATTAAGTATAAATACCAAATATGGGATTTTGTTGGTTTCCTGATCTTGAAATGCCGTGAAGACATTTGCATCAATGAGGCATGAAGATGAACATGGCAGCAAGTTACAGTGACTCCGTAAGAATGAAACCTAGCATAAATCATGAGACTGATGAACTCCAGCAGGGGAATTTTGAGATCTATTATCCCACAACTCCAGACATAGATTTCACAATAGAATTCTTTAATTCAGTAAACAACAAAGATCTGAAAGTATGAATTTTAAGCCTTTCATTTAAGGGATTTGACATCTTTGATACTGGTAGGACTCTCTGCTTGAATTTTGTTTAAGAGGAATTTCTTAAGAAAAACAGCTTGAGTGTATAAGACTGGTAATGAAGAAGCTCACCTGACATACAACTTACTCTTAATTCTAGTAATAGCAATTCTAATTGATCTTTAAAAAAGTCAGAATAGCTTTCATTTCAGTTATTTCAATAGCAGGAGACACAAGACAGAAATCCGAACCAACGCAGCTTCTCAAAAGCACAACTTCAATATTTATAGAGTCTGCAACTAAATCGACATATACAGTTCAGGTTTATCACTATCCTTCAATCTCCAATCAAAATCTTTTCTTTACCTCATTCATTAACCACTGCTTCTGTTTGAGTCCAATATCTAAATGCTGTGTTTCATCCAAAATCTCATCTAGAGTTAACGGATGCGTATCACCACGCTGGTGCCGAGTCTGGAAAAATAAAGAGGATCTATCAGTGTTCTCCAGTTCTTTATTCAGCAGTTCAATTATCACAGAGTAACAAAAACTAGCAGGTGATGACACAACAATTTCTGTAAAACCAAGACAGACACAATGCACGTAGCATATGAGCATCAACTTCGGGTCGTTGAGGATGAGGAGAAAAACCAGTTCGTATCAGCTAAGATCAATGGCAAAATTATCTGTCAAGCACCAAATTACAAGTTATTTTGATGAAGAGCTCATGAGTCCTGAAAGCTGACAGCATCTTCAAATTCCTATTTCCAATGCGAACAAAAACCGTTCTCCTGTTTTTAAGCAGACCTGGAATAACTGGCATTCCAGCAATGAGGCAATATAATGGGTTGTTTGTTTACTGACAGCATTTTAAATTCAACAACCCAGTTTTCTGAAACTTTCACTCTTACGCAGTAAAGAAATTTCAGAGTCTGAAACGTTCCGCATCTTTTTGCTATCAAGGAGGAAAAGCAACAAAAGCATTTCCAAACATTATACTTTTGTACAAAACCACCGTACCTTCATGTAATTCACTATTTTTGCAAGGACTCCAAACTTGTAGCCAGAGCTTCCTGAAAGGGCCTTCAAATTAAATGAGCCATTGCTGTGATCTACAAAAGGAGGAAATAAACAAATAAACAACGCTTTCAACAACCCTTGTCAGACTCTGCTTCTACAGCCAACAACAGAAACACATTTCGGGAGCAGTCACCCTCAGAGGGCTCTGTGTTACAAGCACGGGGATCCAGACACACAGATACCTGCTGGCTCTGGAATGCCCCTGAGCAGAACTCCGTATCCATACGGATATTGGGATGTGAGTTCTAAGAAAACAGCAAGCAGCTGCAGCATTAACCTGCAGTATTAAACCATAACACCGGCACACACACAGCAACTATCTCCGCTAACAGCTCCATACTGCTGAGACGGGAGCAGAAAGTTTCACTTATTTCAGTTAATACACGTCCAGTAAATAAGGCTGTATTTATCACGTTGTGCTTGGGTGGGTGATTTTTGGTTCTGGTTTCTTCTTTTTGGTTGTTTGGAAAGTAACCCTAGCAGAAGATTTATGACAAAGAAACCATAAATTCAAGACGATTGATTAACGTGTTGCACTGCTCACACAATTACTCAGTATCCCCACCTGCTGCTAAGCCTGCTTCTGCCTTCAAGTACCACGAGGTCCGTTACAGCGCAAAATTTGTTTCAACATTCTTGTAAGGCTGAGGTAATGACACTGTATTAACTGCATAACTCAGTACATTAAATAGAAATATCCACAAACCACTACCAGAAGCCACAGGTCCATTACCAGCATAACGCTGCTCAAACCTGACAGTAACAGCTTTGTGGAATTTTAACTACTCCAGAAAAGCAAAAATCCCCTCTTTGTCATCACAGGTTTGTGGGTCATTGGGTTTTTTTTTAATCTACTGTAGATTTCAAAATCAGAATCTGCATCTATTCCTATTGTTTCTGTGAAAAACGAGTGGAGGGACAGGAGAGCAATGAAAGCGCCTCAGCTGCAGGACAGGCCGCAGGGGGTGTCAGGCAGAGCTGCTGAGCGAGAGCTTTGCCGTGCTGGGCAACTAGAGGGCACATGATGGGGTGGCAAGAAGGAGGAGAGGAGGAGCTCAGGGGCTCGTGGTGGGAGAAGGAAAAGTACTGCCAAATAGACCAGATAGAAACGGTGACGTTCACCAGGTTTAAGTTTAGATGCTCTCCCTAAGAAGTTCCTCACGGGAAACTGCAAATTAAGTTTCCAAAGTCACCGTGGTTCAGCTGAATTTTGTTAACGTCTGTCCCATTGCATCTCAGCCTACTTCTAAGTCGATCTGTAAGTCACTAACGAAAGGCAACACGAAGCGGGAATCTGAGATGCAGTCAAACAAATCCACTTTCAGTAATTACTGTGAAAACTCATGCGGCAAACGGTGTTACGTGGAGAGAAAGCAATTGCGAAGGAACACACGTCAAATCCAAAACGCAGAAATTGCAAATCCTGAAGCACCTCCTGACGTTTTATTAGAGGCTTTACACAGCCGTGTAACAACTCTAAAATTATCGCAGGATAACCAGCAGAACTCCAGCTACAAAAGAACATTTTATTCCGGTTACCAAATGAAGAGAGAAAAACCAAAAGCCAGCTCCCCCTGCAAACCCAGCCTATGAAGATTACCCCCCACAGGATCTCTTTTTGAGCTCAAAAACGTAATTGCTTTGAAGGAAGCGTTATAAAATCACACACATAACGAGAGATGGGAAGTGCCTAGAACAAAGATCGGGGCTAGGCTACAGCTGAGATGACTTATCGCATATTCGTTCAGTCAATTGAATCCTGAAGATTATGTTGTTTAATCTGCCTGGCTGCAATCCCTGGCAAGTCCCTCCCCACCAGGCAGGGGGAACACCCCGAACGTCACAGCCTGAATCCCAGCGCAAAGCAGATGGCTCGGGGAATATGTCGTGTGCCCCTCGGCTAACAAGCCCATCGGGCACAGAGAGCATCTCAAAAATGAAGTGTGGGATGGGCTGGCTGGCTTCTTAATCCGGGCAGTAAGAGTCATATCTGTGAACGATTTCCTCCTGGGGGTGAGGGGCGATGCAAATGAGCATAAAGGAAGTTGTCAGCAGCACCGCACGCCGGCCAATCGCAGCAGAGCTCCATCTTAGCTGTGCCATAGGCTGCATTAAAACAGGGAACGGCACGGCGCTCTCTCAGCATCCTTTCAGACAAGAGGTAGGTGCGCATCATTTTATAACTGTCTTACATTCATCTCGATCGCTGCAAGACAATATGCCTGTAACAGACAAGCCAATAAAAACCTTCTTACAACAAGGATGATTTTTCTCTAGATTTAGCTGGATATCATCCTGCTGAACATGGGGGAAGCTTGCCTTGCACTGCCAGACACTTTCACCATCTGTGCGCTAATGGCAAACTGATGACCGCTCCATCTTAAGAGAAAAGCTAACGTAACAAGCCAAGATCCAGGAAACAAAATGGGTTTGATGCTTACTGGTGAGGCCGCTTGCTTTCTGCAGCCTCGCTTTCCTCATTATTGATTGTGTGTTCTCGCAGAAATGATAGTGAAAGGATTTTCCTTATAAAACAATCATTAAAGCTGAAATTTAACAAGTGCATCTCACAAATGGGTATTTCGTAAACCTCATCAATCGCAGCAGCTAAAAGAAATGCATGTTTGCGGGTATGCTAGAAACACGTTCCGGAAATCAGTATGCCAGAGTAGGAGGAAACCCCTTCGGGAATTATCATCATCGTCAGTACTGGAGCACTGGGTGCAACACAGAGAAGCGAGAATCCATGGAGATTTGTAAATGCTGTTAGCCCAAGACACCTATTGTGGCTTCTTAAACAGGACTTCCTCAGCACTGCACTGAAATCATTTTTTTTGCCAGTCATTTCCCCCTTTATAGAACCAAATTCATTAAAGATTTAACTCACTAAACGTTGCAGTAGCTGAACTGCATGCACATCAAACTGGCTTACAATACGAATTTAAGTCGTGCCATTACGAAGGAAGTAACCCTGTGGGAGAGCAGCCCATTTTTTGACAGCTTTCAAAGATGCTAACTCATTAGCGCTGCGCTAATTCCAAAGGCTCGGCAAGCAGCCTTGCATGCTGGTAATTACAGCGAGGAGCAGCTCATGTTTACCTGCCCTGCCCTACAGCCTCAGCTACAAAGTTAAGAGAGGAAACCAGTGGGTAAGTTACTGCAATTCTGCCAACAAATGTCTGTATGAAATGCTAGAGCTAGGGCCCCGTCTCAGCAGCAACGCGGTTCTGCTTCAATTAAATCCAGCGAAGATGGAAAGATAAAGAGCAAAGCATGTACCTGTCAAATGATTAAAGTAAGATGCACATCACAAAGCGACTTGGCTGTAGCACCCTGATTTTCATTAATAAGCCTCTTTTTATTTGCAAAAAAAAAAAAAAAGACAAAAATAACGACAAAATTTAACTGCTTTAAGGAACCCCTTTCAGCAGACACCATCACAGTTCTCCTTTGCCACTTCTTGTTTATTTGGACGTTCTCAGGTTTTCACTTGCTCACCGGGCCGACTACAGAAGTATGTCTGGGATACGTAAGGTTTATTAAAGCATTATGTATGGGCATAGTTTAATGAACAAAACGTTGGTGTTGTCCCTTTAGTGTGCGGTTTTAATTACCGAATTATCTAGCTGTAGATAGCCAGGGCTATTTTTCAATGAATATACGAAAGTTTCCACTTTCTGCTTCATGTTGAAAGCAAAAATCTTTCATTCACTAAGACATGTAAATAAGACTCCAGGTTTCTACAAAGTTACCACTTTCTTTCTTAGATCTTCCCCTTCTACAATCCCCTGTTTTCTAGGGCACTCAAACAGACAGAAGTGTATTTTAGGAGCTGCCTGCTAACAGGCACACACCCACTGCTGAGCCTACACGCTAGGCAGGGGCTGGCCCCCCCGGTACTGCTCAGCATCCCACTGCACCTGAAAACTTGCTACTTTCTCAACAGAATACAGTCCTCTGAATTTATCTATCTCCTTCTTCCACATTCAGTTTTAAGCTGCCAGAAGGACTCAATGGTTATTACCTCATCTCCCAGCATGCTAAGCCAGATAAACAGGAGTTACTGTAGCTCTTTAGATACATTTTTATTGCTTTAAGACTATATACCAGAAGTAGTCCAAGTTCCTTCTGTTTTGAGAGACAAAGCCAGGGAAAGAAGGAAATGGGGAAAAGATACCCAACTGTAGAGACATTATTGCCAAACATCTCATCTGCCATAACTCAGAGGGATTCAGAGACAGACAAAACTGCTTTTTGTTCTAGATAAACTGCAGCAATTACTGAGCCACCACTTGCTTTCGCATTCCAAAGCAGTGGCCTTTCTGAAACAGACCATCTTGACAGCAATATGACTCATGCCAAAGGCATATCTGCTGAAGCCAGCTTCTCACTTCCTCCCTCCCCCGCCACAGTCTTGTCTCCTGTTGGTACAAACAGGCAGCACTGGATAAGAGATGACAGTTAAGAGGAGAAGGTGGCTGAAAACAAGAAGGCAGATCTCAGAAAGGGTCGGGTTGGGTGTTCCTTCCATCTGTCCTAATGATCACCGCACAGATTTTTGGGTGGTCCTCTGCAGAGCCAAGAGTCGGACCCGATGATCTTTAAAGGTCCCTTCGAACTCCGGATATTCTGTGATTCTATGAAACATGCTCAGTGTTATCAAGGCAGCTGAATGAGGCAGCTGCATTTCTTGAGCTGAAGCTTCTCATCAACAGCAGGAACAGATGGGGAATAAACACCTCAGGAAATCTGGGGCTTTTTTCAGGTTGGAAAGGTTTCACAGTGTTAACAAGCCACTACTAACAAGCAAATCCAGAGTAAGGAGTTTTTAGAAACCAGGACTGTATTTGTGAGCGTGCAGAACAATGAAAAGCTCAGCCCCACTCTCTGCAAAAATCCTCCAAGACAGTTAAAATTTACACTGTTTTTTTTTAAAGAGATTTATTTTGTGTCAGCAGGGAAAAAAAAAGCACACGAGAAAGCACACAAACTCAAATGACATTGATAAAATTCTTCTAAGCACTGCTTTCAAACCACAAAAGAACTGAGTCAACAGTAAGGATAGACAGGTTGTTGAAACCACGGTACATCCAGAAAACTGCAACCTTCTTGTCTTTGCATGTACTTGTACAATGAACTGTTTAAGTCTGGAATAACTGACGCTACTTGACGCATTATGGAACAGTAATCAACATTCCGGACAAACTGCCAGGTTGTACCTTTCAGTTTGATACTTCTGAGAGCAAGTAGTGTATTCAGCAATGTATTTTTGTGGGAGGTGTGAGAACATAGTCTTGAGATCAAGTTTACCCAATGTGGGATAAAAACACAGCACGTTCTTGATCAGAGTCCTCAACAGCTTTGTTTTTCTGTTTCAGCTCCCAAATCTGAGACAGGGAACACACTAAGACAACTCTTCAAGAATGGCAACCCTCAACGCCACTCACTGGAATGAGACAACATCCATTCACCAGTACCTGGGCTTTCAAGTGCAAAAAATTTACCCTTTTCATGATAACTGGAACACCGCCTGCTTTGTTATTCTGATTATATTCATCTTTACTGTAGTTTCTCTTGTCGTGCTGGCTTTCCTCTATGAACTGCTAGACTGCTGCTGCTGTGTGAAAAATAAAACTGTGAAAGATTTGGAGAATGAACCCAACCCTGTTAGAGCAATGCTGAACAGCTTCAGAAAGCGTGAAACAGAGGTGGTGTAAGAAGGGCTGATCGTCAGTACGTGGAGATCAATCAACACCTTGATCAAAACGTCGTGTACCCTACAGATGAACAAGTTACATGCATTTTTTTCTTTTTTTTTGGGACTTAAATAGAATGATAACTGCTACTATTACATCTCTGGATGTGAACTTAAATAGTTAGCAACGGCTTTCCGAGTGCTTAGCTGAAGGATGACCTGTTGCATTGTTATGGGAGAAGACAAGTTCTTTGTTTTTAAATGAATTTTTTTTGTCCACACTGAGCTACAACAGTAGATCTTCGACTACCTGAACAGTCAGCGTTGCTTAACATGCATAAAACTATGTTACTTAACCAGAGAAAACACTTAGAAAAATGCTCAGTAATCCAATCGTACGTAGCACAATGACAGAGCACTGTTCTCCCACCGGGGTGAACCATACAGGGACAAGATAGACATATAAGGGATTAGGAAAAAAAAGATGCAAGACTGAAGGATTTAAATGCAAGAGATGCCATGAGACAGGAGAGCCTCGTGTGAATTTTTGCCTTCAACAGTTGTTCTTACTACGGGTTCCTCACTTTAAGAAAATATGGTGGTGGGAGTAAAGTAAGCCAGGATGAAGTGGATCCTTAAAATAGCCTTTTCTAACCTCCTGCGGTATAATTTGACCCCTTCTCCCTCCTTTCTCCAGTTCCAGAGAACCACTCTCCCCTTACTTCTTTTTCAACCTGTTTAATGACTTCTCAGCGTTGAGACGTGACTATTGCACTACCTTAAGACTATCTTACTACTTCCAAAAAAGCACACTGAAGTGGGATCACAGTCTAGAAGAAGCAGGGTCATCTTTCTGTCCCAAGGCTGCTGCCTCTATGCCAACTACAACACTACAGTTAATCTGACGTATTGATATTATTCCCATCTCAACCTCTCAAAGCTGAACTACAGCTGACAGAGTTCTTGCAAAAACACAGGCTGACAAGTTGCAGATCTTCCCAGACCAGTGACAGTAATTTCTCCCAGCCAGCACGCAGTTTTCAGATGTTGATACACCTCACAAAGGAGTCCACATCACGATAAGCCTAGCACAAGAGAAGGTGGGATGGACGCGCAGGAAGACGCGACTTGGTTTTGCACAATTGAATTTCATCTCACCTCATCAGCCTGCAGTTACATTCCAGAGAGCTCACCCTCTCAACTCTCTCACAAGCTGACCACAAAAAACCTGGACCATCAGCTTTTACCTCTAACTCAACGCATCATTCTTCTATATTGCATTGCATCTATAGGTTTTAAAACAGTAAAGTTTTGTTTTTACAAATTACAGCTGTAATAACAACATTCAACAGTGTGGCCTTCAGCATAGCCTGTTAAGTCTCTCGCTGTTGGACCCAGAGAGAAACAGACCAGAGGGAAATATCCCAACCAGACTTAAAGCTACACATGGGACAAGATATTTAATTACATAAACAAACAATACATCTGACATTAGAGAAACAAAACCTACTGAACAAACGAGTAAGCTACTGATTCTGCTGCCTATGCCTATCAGAAATACCTCACTGCCATGACCAGTACCTTTAATCCTTTTTTATTTATTTTTAAAGTACATAAACTCCCACTCTCAGGGTTAGTACACCTAAGCTCCAAAAGATTTGGACATGCACACAGACCAAAAGGATTACCAATCCAACTCACGCTCTTCCCGGTCAGTAAGATGGAATAAGACCCAGGCCGCTACTATCCAAAAAAATCCAACGGTTCATCCAGAAAAGCAATCTCCTTCCTTCAGTCACAAACTGACACATCTACTACTGCAAGCATTCATCTTCTACACAGTCACTGCCGTTAAGCCTTGCCAGCACCAGTCTCACATGCAGAAAATGCTCTTGAAATTGAACTACAAGCACAACCAGTGAAAGCTCATGTCCCAGGTACAAGACAATCGAGGATTCACAGCAAGACACATGAAGATGATGATGATAGTGCTGCTTCCTGGACTGAGGAGACACCTCATTACCTTCTGCTGTATTTTATAGTCAGTCCAGAAAGACTGGTGTCCCGCACAGAAGGCGGCAGCACGTGAGGAGTAACATTAGCTTCTCTGATGCCAGATTTGTGTTCTCATAGCTTTCTGAAAAGCACACACAACAAGTCGTCTTGGGACTCACTCCAGCTACTGATTTCATGGGTCTATATAGGAGGCAGCGAACAAGAAAATGAGAAGATCTCCCCTTGCGCAGCTCCAGAGCCTCAGGAGAATTCTTTCCCTCACCTAATAAAGCAAAGCTGTGAAAAAGCTCCCAGAGATTTCAGCTCTTGCTGACCAAGACCACCAAGATGAAGATCTCAAGATAAAGACTTACTATTTACCAATAAAAAGAAATAAAAAGATAAGATCCATTTCATTTATTCTCTCATTACTATTCTGAAGTGAGTAAACAAAGCAGCTTCCAATTTCGTCAGCTAGCCTGTTCAAATAATAGTTTTTAGGCAACAGTGACAACTCTTCTCATTGAAATCTCACAACAGACCTTCAGACACTAGCTACATTTAGCTGTGTGGTCCTCTGAGGATTAGCACCGTCTCCATGCCTCACCTCCCCAAAAGAAAGCTAAAGGCAAGTTCTCTGAGTCAGAATAAAGAATGATGGGGAATTTGGAGGCTCTGCAGAACTAAGGATTGCTCACACATATTCACTGGGACATTAATTATTATCTTTATGGTCACTACACAACAGAATTAGGGATAATTCTTAGTCTTCACTATTCCCCAGGCAAAGAGATGTGGGAACTCTTCAGCAATCACTTCTTAATCCATCTCCCCAAGATCTCTCTCTGCCATACACATATCCTGACAGGCATCTAGCAACCTGAGAACTCAAATGAAAACTGGGTTTTGAGGCAGAGGACTCTGCAGCACCAGAGGGCAACTGGTGTGCTGTCCGTGGCTGGTTGACCCTTTCCATCATTTGGCTCTCTACACACCTGTTCTGAACCAATTCCTAAAAACAAGAGAGAGAAAAGCTGGTTCACTCTATGTTACTCTTCTTCCACCCTTGATCATTCTGCTGTAGTCAGTAAATACCCTACAGGGAAAAATGAAAGGAGACTGGATTCACTGCGCATAAAAATATTACATAAAGTCTGAAAGCTTTCTGATATCATCTTGAACAAAGCCAGCACCATTAAAGATAAAGCATATCTCCTCATAGTCATGCATTCTCATTTATAAAACCACTGAAAAATCTAGCCCACAAAACAAAAGAAATCATTCTGTCTTCATTCGGCTCCTTGCCCACATAGCTACACAAATCCTCCAGAACAATCGCATGCGAACTGTGTGTCCAACGCTCCTTCCTTGTAAACACCTCTCACTCAGATGCACACTAAGATATCCCATAGATTATTTTTTTTTTTGGAGAGGACACCATTGCAAAAGGGACAAACAGAAATCTGGTCTCCTCTGATTTACTTTAAAATGTCTGGTTGATAACATCATTTGGTGCCTTGAAAGCTCCAGAAAATACATAAGCTCCTTACTTTTCCACTCATGCAGGAGACGCTGCGCTCCTCCTATCATCCTTGGCATTTTAAATAGTAATAGGGCGAGAGGGAATGGCCTCAAGTTGCACCAGAGGAGGTTCAGGCTGGATATCAGGAAAAACTTCTTTTCCAACAGCATGGTTGGGCACTGGAACAGGCTGCCCAGGGAGGTGGTAGTCACCAACCCTGCAGGTGTTCAAAAAACTTGAAGATGTGGTACTAAGGAACATGGTTTAGCGGGCAACACTGGTGTCAGGTGGAAGGCTCAACCAGGTGATCTTAGAGGTCTTTCCCAAACTTCCGTGATTTTTCTCCGCCATTATTAGTTCTATTGTAGTTTTTTCTTCAGTTTAGAAGAGTGGCACAGTGTACTCAAAATACCAGCATACAATGAGTTTACACAATAGCATTACTTTGCATTTTAGTAATTCCTGATGTTTGCCCTTTAGAGCACATCAGAGAATTGTGTCAAGGTTTGCAGAGCTACTCACAGTGTCCCATGACCCTTCCCACAAAATATAACAGAGTAAAGCAATGTGTGCACAAATCCTCTCCGTACTGCACTTCTCATTCACTCAAGCTAATTCTGGCAGCGTTCTTAAGAACAACTTATTTCATTTCAAGAGGTATGTTGTCAGTTGGGCCACCGCTGCAGGAAAACAATGGAATTTCTGAACAAGGCAGAAAACAAACCTACAGGAGCCCTAGTGCTCACGAACGACAATTAGCTCTCAGGTAAAAGGGGAACGACCGCTAACCACAATGCACCAGCCAGACACAACACAGATTACAAGATTCATCTCACAGCAGCCTGTGACTTGCAGATTGTAAAATTAAGTTTTCAGTGCCCTCTCGCCAGCATTTACTGACATCCACCAAACATAACCCAGCTCCCTATAAAGTAACGCTTTGGCAGTAACAATTCCTCCAACTGAGTAACAGCAAGCAAGCCACAGGACGATGCCTGGGGAGTAGAAGTTTTCTTCCATATTCTGCACTGTACTTCTTAGTAAAAAGGGACAATTTACTGAAGACCGTGGCTAGCAGAACTCCTGGACAAACTGTTTTGCAATAATAAACATACAAACAGCAGAAAACACCAAACCCATGCTGAACAGGGCACCGCTACCAACCTGAGCTCTGTTTTGAGCTCGACGGGCCACCTTGCTCTACCTTCACTTTCTTCTTTTTGGAGCTCGAGGGTTCAGCAGACGGCGCCGGGCGTTTCTCCACCGCCGGCGTGGAGAGGGCATGCTTTCGGAACAGCTCTCGCTCTCTCAGTAAGCTTGGATCCATAACTCTGTCCAGAAAACCAGCGGAAGAGAAAGGGGAATCAAAGAGCCAGTCAGCTGTTTAAGGATACAGCTATCTACCGATCAAGCTTTTGATTCCTTGCCCGCATCCTTCTCTTCCTACACCAACTTGAGACACAACCCGACGCTCCGGCAGCTCCGAGCCGGCCCTCAGCCCCGCGTAAAACGAGAGAGACACAACGAGAGCCTGCGGTGCGTGCCAGGACCCAACACCCGTCCCACAGCGGCCCGGTGCGACCGACGGACGGCGCAGTCCCCACACGACGGAGTCCCGACACGACGGAGCCCTCCGGCAGCCCGCCGCGCACCGGCACCCGGGCGGAGCGAGGCCAGGCAGGGCCCCGCCAGGAGGCCGCCCCCCGTACCCACCCCGAAGCGGCCCCCTCCCGGGGCGCAAACCTCGCAGAGCACGGG
>JANHGO010000001.1:106604240-106627931 GCA_024606505.1 Aquila spilogaster
ATACAGCACAGCGGGACCATTGAGACTGCAGTTTTCAGATAACTTAATGCAAGGACTGACACTGTAGTCAAGACATTCTCCGTCTGCTCATCCATTTTGAGTGTAATTCCGGGCTTTCAGCATCGCTTGCGGTGCCGGCTATCTCAGATCATCCCTCACCTATTCCTGCTGTGGCAGGTGGAGAAGGTTGTGTTATGATTAAAGCTGAACATGCAAGAGAGATTTCTCAGCGATGAGCACTCAGATTAAGTCTTAACAGCAGAAGCCTATGCAAGGGTCCTGTTGCATCCTCCAGACTGAGGAGAACATGCTCTTTCAGGCTATTTTGTTTCTGTTCGTGCCCACTCCCTGTCCTGACAACCCAAGCTGGACCCAGCTGCACACCATGACCCGGTGGTGCTTGGAAAGATGAACCAGGTGATGGGTGTGCAAATGCAGTATCGCGCTTCGCGAGTTAACTGTACTGCAAATCACGTGTTTCTGCAGTTCACACATGAAGTGACAAGGCTGCACATAAATGCATGACTATTAAACAGATCCGAGTTAGAGATACTTTGAGGTTGTGTTGTGCTATACTGCCTTTGGCTCTGCACAGTCGGCTCCCTGTGGGAGGTGGAGAGATGCAGGTCAGTCCTCCAAGATGCACGACAGGCACATGTACACAAGGTGATAGCAGATGAGAGACTTGATAACTCTGAACTTTTACATGACAGTGTCCTTTTATTTATCGTGTTCTGCTACAAACACAGATGTGTTGTCTCCTTGTTAGAGTTCATGATATATGGACAAATATGGCCCGGTGCAAAAAAAAAAAAAAAAAAAAAAAGGCTGAGGATAGGTGCTTAATGTTAAACTGGTCTACATTCTTCTGGGGAACAGAAGTGAAAAATTAAACGCTAGAAAATAAATGGTCAGCTCTTCAAGGATCAACATGCACAAAAGTGCAGATCACAGTTAATATCTAACCACAGCATTTCGCATTTCTTGTAATGCAGCGGTTATACCATCATTACAGCTTCACATTCACCTTTTAAACTTGGCCGAGAAGTACGAATGTAACAGTCACCAAGAATCAAAACCGCAAAGCGAAAATCGACTTTATAAACAGATAATTTAATCCACTAATCGGCCCCACCAGAGTGACTCTATACAGTATTCTGCAACTCCATTTAAAAATTCCTTTGTAAATCAGGCTGCTTTCAGTGCTATTGCTTTGATTGCAATAACTGCAAAAGAACCTTCTTCCCATGCTCAAGCTCCACGTAGGGCAGTGAAATACCTTATTGCCTAGGAAAGGGGGGGGAGTCACAACAAGACAGTCCGCCCCCATCCACCCCCACCCCCCAAATACTCTGTGTTAAAGGATTGATTCAGAACTAAAAGCACAGGATAAAGGTGGAGAAGCGTACAGAGCTGCCACCCTTCAGACGGCTGTGCATACTAGCTGTTTGCATTTAGGGTGCCATCTAAAGGGAAAAGGAGATACATCTATCATCTCATCACAAAAGCGATTCGGTGTAACACCAGACACTGAGCTAAATGCAAGAACTGAAGAAACAGATCAGCTGCCTGGCTGGCACTGAACCATTTCCACATTACCTGTCAGATTTATTCAGAAGGCTCCAAGGACTACGTCCCTATCAGCTAGTGAAAGTTGAGACCTTGGGAATACGCTATCTGAATTATTGTGACATCCTCTCTGAAATATGAGAACCTATGGGAAAAGCTGGTAATAACTACAGCTCTCAAGAAACAACCCTCCGCATTTGTAGCTGTGGCATTTCTGCACCTCAAAATTCATACCCTTGACCCAAGATAGAAACAGATTTCTCCAACTTCTTTGTGGAATATCTGAAATATTGTCACCCTGGCTTTTGCTATGTGGCTCCAAGCAAAGTGGGTCACCACTTGCTAAAAGCAGTAGTTCATGACAGGGGCCAGGGAGGAGGAAATGACACACAACGACCCAATTACTGTGCTCCACCACCTCTGGCACAGTGTCCACGCTTATGGCTGGCCAGGCAGGAGGATGCGGCAGGCTGGCCTGTCTCTGGGGAGGGGAGAAGACAGAAAGAAAAATGCTGTGATGAGCTGATGTGTCTGAAGAGCAGACAACAGTGACAGAAGGCAGTTCCTACAGATGGTTTCAATATACCGGATCCATTTTTCACAATGTCTCCTTTTCTCTGTGGACAGGGCACAGGGAGTTCAGTACTGGTGTGAGGAGCGGGAAGGGGATTGTTGGAGCAGAAAGCTCACCACATGCTGGCCTGCTTCAGCCAGGCATAGAGAACAGGTTCAAATGCACACATTCCTGCAGCGCACGTAACCATTATGATTACTGAGCACATACAATTTTCCTTCTCCGTGTCCTGTCAACTGCTGGGTGATCTTTACGCCATCAGAACACGGTGAAGGTGAGACGCTCTTCTATCAGAGCCACTAAACTATTTGATAGATCAGCCAGAACAAGCGTATAATAGCTATGGAAGGAAAAAAAACGTCCAGCAGTCAAGACAGCAAGGCTTCGCCTGACTGCAGCAGGCTGCTTTCAGACAAGCTGACAATTTCTCCTACTGCTTAGGCTGCTATGACAAGATGGAGCCCAGAAAAAGTCCCCTGGGGAGAAATTTCCAAAGAGTTTCTGGCCAAAGCAAAGCAGGTGCTGCGAACCCTCAAGGAGACACGCGCATTTTCAGCAGAGCTTTCAAGTCGTGATGCCAATGCAGATCTTCCCCAGAAGAGGCAGAAAGTTGTGATCCTGGTACCCGAGGTAGGTGCTCGGTGTCTTGCCTGGACTACGAACAAATCCTATATGCAATATCTTGCAATTTGATCACTAAAAGATTTTAACTCAGAAGCTTGACAGAATCAACATTACTCACAGGCTGCTCCCTTGCTCCTCCAGATAGCTGACTTCTGGTCTTTCAAATAATGAGAGGGAGGAATGAGACTACAAGCCGATTCAAAGGCCACTTTAGATATTTGCTGACATCTCCATCATCACAATGTCTGCACGCACAGACTTAAAATAATGAGCTTTGACCAGCAGTAACCAACACACAGCAAAGCAGAGGGCAGTGTAACAAAAATTTTGCAAACACCTTCTCTCTCCTAAACACCCAAGGGGTAAGGATGCACAGTTACCTCAACTTTACTGCATCACGAGGTGCCTCATATACGAAAACAATTTGCGCTGACATTCCCTGAGTGATTATACTCTAACATGCTTACGTTTGGGAAACCAAGTCATGGGTAAATGGCTGCATGGTGACTTCAGTGCAGCTTATCCTGCACTTCTGACTGCCTCACCTGCTCTTGCAAAAAGGTTGAGATGGCTTCTGGAGATAAACTGCTATATCACACTGGTAATGAAATATGCCAGAGATTAAAAACAGCTTAAAGATCTTCACTGACCTGAGCCAAAATCTTAGCACAGAACAAGAACAGACAATAACAGGGCAGAAGGGAAGAAACAACTGCGTAGCGGGGAAAGACGGAGTTCTGCTTCCTAACAGTCTCAAGGAACACAGTACTAGATTTATACCTAAAGGAAAGGGTGCTTGATATTAAGTCTGTGCTGCCCCTGGACCACCTTGCAATTCAAAGCCAGAGCAGTAAGTCATCACTGATCCCAAGCAATTTTTATACTGTTATATTTAAGAAGCTTTGGCCATTCTTTAAATCTCTTCAAAGGTCCTTTGGAAGAATATTACAAACATGTATAATTAAGTATCCAAGTTTTTAGGCATTAAAATACTTCCTATATTGCATTCAGCCGCGAAAGATACCATCTCTAACAGTTAAGCAATCAGACTGGCCTTTCAGCATTCAGCCAGCACGAGGTGAAAGCTTGGTTCACATGCAAAGTGCTTAGCCCCAGCACAAAAACGCAGTGCTTTACTTGGCTGAAGCACCTGAAATCTAGCCCGGCTTTTTGCTTTCAGCTACACACTACTGACAGAAGATTAATTAGTCAGGAAGTCAAGAAGGAACACATGCAATCTGAACCTTCCTTGGCTAATCACATAAAAGGAAGAACAAAAGCCGTTCCTTACTGCAAAAACCTTCTCCAGTACCCTTGAGATCACGATATATAGGTACTGCACCACTGCTGCAGTACATTAGGATTTATTTTCAAAAGGGGAGAAAGAAAAGCTTATTCAGCCATCAAAACAACTGTAGGAAGGGCAGAGGTAGGCACTCCCAGAAACCAGTTCCTCCCACTACTTTAGACAGAAAGCTCCAGATTGCCCCAGCAGCTCCTCTTTCTCTACTGACTAGTGATGGAGCTCAGACAGCGATGGGAGAGGATGCCTAACTTGTAGAGGATATTAATCCTAGCCAACATATGTTCGAAACCGGAGGGCGTCATGCAGCAGAATCATGCACTGATGAGCGCAGAGCCCTTATTTCTAATGATAAACATTAAACTAGAAACATATTTTGAACTGTCATCAGCTGCTAGATCAAAGAGTCTGACAACACTTCAAGGCTTATTTTGCAGTCTTCTAAAAACTTCGTTTTAACGTTGCTGGAGATAATGAGCTGAAACAGCACTGCTAACGCAGAAACGTGTCATAACTCATCCTGTACGAAGACAATTCTGCCAGTGACTCCCTAAGAGACATGCTTCTGGTGCTCTGGAAAGAATTGTAAAGCAAAACTGCTTGGGAAGGATGGGTTTTCTTCATCACAGGGTAACATGGTTGGAAAAAGGACCCGTTCCAGCTGCAATAAGTAAGCAAACTCACTCAGGGATGTTTTAAGAGTTGTGGCATACACAGGCAGATCACAAAATTCACAAAAGAGAAAGCATTCTTGCTCCCTCTCAGAACAAAGCACCGTCATCCGCATGAAAAGAAAAATCAAAATCAGCAGGCACGGAACAAAAAAAAAAAAACCCAAACAAAAGAAAAAACCAACCCCACCACTTTCTGATCAGATGGGAACATGCTGCCACCTGCGGATGAAAGAAAGCAAAGCCACCTTGAACTACAAACAACACTGCACACTAGCAATCCCTTCATTACAGACACTGCAGGCTTAAATGCCTGCCTTCATCGGGAGACTGAGCCAAACAGCTTAAACTTTTTGTTTCAAGGGGTTTTAGAGGGTTTTGTTTAACCTTTTCTCCCCTTTCATAGCAACAGCTTGCCTTGCTTGTTCCTAAACACAGATCAGTGCTGGGTGTGCTAAAATATAATGTATTGTACATGAACAGCCTTGGATTTACACTGGCTACCTGATGAAGAGCTGGCAGATGTCTCTTGCTACGTCTTAATAAAATGGGCTCTTTTATTAACTTTCACAGTTAATCCCGGAGTTATTACAAACTAAGAGCAATAGGGCAGAGGATCTCCCTCTGATAACTCTTTTCGGATGGTTGGGTGCCAGTTATCTGCAAAAAAATTGCACAAGAAGAAACTATCAGCAATCATGACTGTAATACAACCAGTAGCTGCTAAAAACTTAAAAGCTTCGTCTTAACACTTACTGCAACAGCACTGATTTCTAAATGTTTTGGCCATGTTCGGATCCCTAAAAGCTGTGGGCTGCTGGACTGAAGAGACACTATACGAACAGGATAACAGTGTTAATGGTAAACTCATAGGTGTTTGGGAGTTAAAAATTCCTGTGAATGCAGATTAAAGGCTTATAATTCTGCATTTCACATATAGTTCCGACTGCTGCTATCAAGAAGTGACAGAAATTAAGGTTTAAAAACAGATTCACATCAATATTTTGAAACAATTTTTGTATTTTTAAATGCTGTAGATGTCACATCTACTTAATTATCCTTGTGGAAGAAAGCTATTATTACTGAGAGTAAAAGTGTGGTACATAACAAATAAGTTAATGATACACATTTCCAGCTGCTTAATTCTACTGAAAATAAATGAGCCTCTCTGAGCTAGCCAAAGAAAAAAAAAAAAAAAGAGCTTTATGGTTTGTCCTACAGTCCTGTAAGTAGAGCAGTTCAAGTTTCTATCAAAACTCTTCCCCCCCTTTTTTTTACCGTAATGTGACATTATATGATAAGATGGCTTTATGCGGCATGTTGCAAGAACAGTATGTTAACAACAGAAGTGTTCAGTGTCATTGGAGTCATTTAAAGTAAGGTTTTTGACACAGATTGCCTTCTCCTTTCTGTACTTACAGGCATCTGATGTTGGCATAAATGTCATTACTGGAACACACCTTGATTTGTGTAATGAATTTCTGTGCGTAAACAGGCACATTGTACCAGAGGATTTTACCACTATTTGTTAGACAGAAAACACATGCTGACCTTCTGAAGTCCCAAATCTTCTCCAGCTCTAGGCAGCAGCACTACCCCACGTCTGCGCTCTCCTCCCAGTTGTAAACTACCCCTTCTCAGAACTTTTGCTCACATGTCCTCCCTGTTTGCTTCCTCCTTCTGTTCTATTTGTGGCTTCTCATCGCGTTCACCAATAAAAGGCACGTGATTAATAACCTGGAAAAAACGCCAACAAACTTGCACCCAGAAGCCATTCTTTTGGGTTTTTTTGGCTGCCCTTTACAGAGCAAAATGTTAGATGCCATTTTAGTCACGGTCAGGTGATTGTTAGTCTCTCCTGTACTGCTACGCTTGAAGCGAGTTGTTGGATTCCTGGTGCCATGTTCAAATGTACCAGTATAAAACAGAGGATATTGCCCCAGAACTCACTCGCTAGTCTTGTTAGCCTTATGTTAATATAAACCATTCTCCTGACATCTGGGTATGCCTAGTATTTCATTAACACCCTAAAAGACTGCTATACCTGAAGACTGCTTACACATATAGGTGCTTAAGATAAATTCAAATCAACTAGCATGGAAACATATGTAAAGGAACACCCACCTTCATCCACAGTAAACTGACAGCTCTTGTCATTGTAGAAAAGAATTTTCTTCTTATCAGGGCGATTAACAAAGATGATCTGGTCCCCTAAAGCCTCGGAAACAAATGCAAAAGAACAACTCAAAATCACTTCGTTTCCAAGAATAAGGATTCCAACTTGAACAACAGACCCAGATCTTATGCTACAAAAAGCACAACAAACTAGAGAAACAGCAAAGTAACGGGCAATGAAAAGCATCCAAAGCAGACGCTGATAATAAGTACACTAATAAAACAAAGATGAGATATGGAGGAAGGAGATCAAGGTATAAAGCGGAACTAAATGCCTACAGTTGGAATGCGGGAGATCAAGACTCTTTTACAAGAAAGAGCTTTGACAGCTGTGCCACAACATCAGGCCAAATCTGAAAGTAACGGATGAGATACAGAAAAAAAACTACAGTATTAGATCTTCCAAAATAGCTTCTGAGTTATCAAAAGAACAGAAACAACTCATGAGAAAATTCTCTTAGCTGCTGCCTGCCCTTTGAGAAGCTAACCAGAACGGGTTGACTGAGTCGCAGACGTGTGCTACTCACCTTTATAGCTTTCTGTGCATTGGGTAGCCCTTCCTCAATATCTTCTAAAAGGATTCCTCCCAGCCCTCGCTGGTCATGCTTGTCCAATAGCCTGAGCAGAGCCTTCTTATCTTTCAAGTTGTACTTGGGTTTGAAAGCATACTTCCCATCTACAACTTCTATTTTCGGATTGTTGACTAGAGCCTGTAATAGGGACATAAATTTTAAACCTTAAAAAGAGCACACACTGGTACTTTTTTTCTAGTGTGCTTTTGAGCAGCTTGAGCACATCAGCCACACGTTACAGCTGCCAGTTTGGAGGTTTGAGTTTGAAACGGATTTTAAATCCTTGGATCCTAGATCCACCAGCCTAGGCATAATTCGCCACAACATAAAGCACAAAGCACCAAAGGAAGCTTAACGTCATTCACTTAATGCCTTTGGGGCTCGAAGGTCCACGAAGCCTCTTATGGCAGAAAGCCGCACGCATTTCTTTGTAAGAAAGGAGTCAATATAAAAAGAAGAGGGAACACAAAAAAGCGTGATTTGGCTGAATATAAAGTGCAAACGCACAACTCGGCATATCAAGCTCGGGTCACATGGATGTTACGAATGTGAAAGGCATTAACCTGGGATGAACAAAACAGAAGTCAGTCTTCCCCAACTGCCGCCGCTTGGCACCAGCAGCTGTAGAAGAAATTGGGAAGAGCAGACCTCCTGCACAGTAGGATTTTACTTATGATGCCAGCTTCAGAGCGAAGCTGACCAGAAGTTCATGGACAATTGAAATGATTTAAGATAAGCTCTGAATCAGTTTTGCTGTGCAGCCAGTACCACAGTGGAAGTTCACCTGTAACAGAGGGCAACTCTACTTAGTTTCTTCTGCAGATGCCAGCCTGACCCTGAAAGGAGAAAGAGAAGAGACACAGAAAGAAGAAAGGAGGGAGAAAACACCTGTAACAGAGAAGGTAACTAACTTTGGTGCTGCAGGGTGTTTGTTCACCTTCTCTCATCCAGTAACAATTCAGTGATGCTTTTATATGCACTTCTTGGGAGGAGCTTTTTCATTCCATCTTGATATTCTAGTTCATTATGGAAACAACTTGGAGCTACCTTTTAAAAGACTTCAGCAAAGTCAAGCTTCCGTCACAACCAACGCTGCCATATTGGAGGTTTCTGTACCCCAGAATATTAGTACTGGTAGCAAAGGAATGCCACAGGCTGTATTAGTTGAAACCATCCTAGTTTTACTATGCAGAGATTTTTTGCCCATTTCTCAACAGCCTTTACTGCTCTGTTGCGAGGATTTTAAATATGGTCTGAGCAAAACCAGGTATGCCAATCAAGTACAAATACCAAACATGTTATTTTGCCGATTTATTCATCTTGAAATTCCATGAAGACATTCACATTGATTAAGCATGAAGATGAATATGGTGGCAAGTTAGAGTGAATCTGTAAGAACAAAACCTGGCATCTAGAGTGGGCCTAATGAACTCCAACAGTGGAATTTGCAGATCTGTTGCCCCACAATTTCAGACATAAATTTCACATCAGAATTCTTCATTTCGGTAAGTAACAAAGAACTGTAAGCCTATGCATTTTGTGCTATACTCCTTTGGTTTAGTTAATTTAACATCCTCGATGTTGGAAGAGATCTCTGCTTGAAATTGTTCTTCAGAAAAAATTCCTTAAGAAAAACAGCTTGTTTATATAAAATTAGCAACGAATAAATTCACTTGACATAACATATACTCTCTGTGTAACAATTCCAACAGGTCCTTAAAAATGTCAGAATAGCTTTCATTTCAGAGTTACCTCACCAGCAGGAGTTACAAGACAGACAGACGTGTGAATCAACGTAGTTTCTTAAAGAGGAGATTATATATTTATAGAGCTTGTAGTTAAATAAACGTGTGTAATTCAGGTTTATCATAATCCTTAATCTCTAATTAAAATCTAAACATATGTTTTCTTTACCTCGCTCATCAACCATTGTTTCTGTTTGAGTCCAATATCTAAATGCTGTGTCTCATCCAAAATCTCTTCTAGGGTTAATGGATGTGTATCACCACGCTGGTGCCGAGTCTGTAAAAGTAAATACGATCTATTAGAGTTCTGGACTTACTTTATTCAGTGACTCAATTGTCATAAAGTAAATAAAATAGGTATAATGTGATGACAAAACAACTTTTGCAAAACCAGGATGGACACAGTACACATAGCATATGAGTTTCAATTTAGGGTTTTTGAGAATATAAGCAATAATAATTAGTACCAGCTGAGACTGATGACAAAGTCATCTGTCAAGCACCAAATTACACGTTATTTTGATAAATAGCTCATGAATCCTAGAAGCTGACAGCATCTAGCAATTCCTATTTCTACTGCAAATAAAAAACATTATCCTGGTTTTTAAGTGACCTGGAATAATTAGGATTTCAGTAATGAAACAATATGCTGACCGTTTTGTTTATTGACAGCATTTTTTTATTTAACGAGCAGTTTCTTGTAATTCTCACTCTTGCAGTAAAAGAATTTTAGAGTTTGAAATATTCAGCATCTTTCAGCTACCACAGGAGAATAAGTAACAAAAAGTATTTAAAAACATTATACTTTTACATCAAAGCATCGTACCTTCATATAATTCACTATTTTAGCAAGGACTCCAAACTTGTAGCCAGAGCCTCCTGAAAGGGCTTTCAAGTTAAATGACCCATTACTGTGATCTGCAAGAGGAGAAAACAAACAATTAAATGATGCTTTCAACAACACCCTGTTGGCTCTGCACTCCATCTCTTTCTCACTCTACTTCCATAAGCTTTCAGAATTACAACTATGAGCAGAAATGTGTGTTGCAGGAGCGGTCACCCTCAGAGGACTCTGTGCTAGCACACGCGTTGATCCAGACGCACAGAGCTTCCTGTCGACACGCATGGCTCTGGAACACTTCCGAGCAGAGCTCCATAAATATAAACTTATTGGGACTTGACCTTTAAGAAAACAGCAAGCAACTGCAGCATTACTACCGTAAGAGTACATGTTCAATTCTGTGGCTTAACATATCATAATAATTTATGATATTAATTAACTCATGCTGAAATAATGCAATGCATTTTTGCCCAACAATTACTAGGCCTACTGATAGCTTCGTGCTGCTGAGATAGGAGCAGAAAGTTTCACTTATTCCTAAAAGGTATGCAACAGTTACACACCAGGTAAAGGAAGGCTGTGCTGGTTGTGCTGGGCGTTTTGTTTGTTTGTTTGTTTAAAGTAGCTCTAGTGGAAAACTCATTAAAAAAAAAAACACCCTCCATAAATTCAAAACAATTCAACTTGGTGTGTTGCACCAGAATCCCCTCTGTTGTCAAGTCTGGTTCTGTCTTAATGTATCTTGAGTTTGCTACTGTATAAAGCTTGTTTTAAAAATTCGTGCAACTTTGTTAATGACTATTTTATTAACTTTAGCTATTAGCACAGCACATTAAACAGAAATATCCACAAAGCACTACCAAAAGCCACAGGCCCATTAGCAGCATAACGTTGCTCAAACTTAATGGTAACAGCTTTTCAGAATTTCAGCTACTCCAGAAAAAGAACATTTCCTCGTTGTCACCACAGGAATTTTTTAATCCACTGGTGATTTCTAATCATCTTTGACAGGACAGTAGGTATCTCAGAGATACTGAGTTCCTATTATTTCTGTGGAAAAATCAGTCGAGGGAGAGAAAAGAACAATTAAAGTTAGTGCACTAACTGAGGAAGAGGTTGCAATGGCTGCTGAGCAGAACTGCTAAGCAAAGTCTTAGCTCTGCTGGGCAGCTGGAGGGTATGGATGAAAGTGGTGATAAGGAGGACTGGAAGGGCTCAGGGGTTTGCGGTAGCAAAGAAAGAAAGAAAAAAGAAAAAAAGATCGTCATATTCTAGAAAATGCACCTAAGGTGTTTGACAAAGACCCATCACCTCCACCAAGTAGAGAAAGTCTGCTACATTCACCGTGTTTAAATTCAGATGCCCTTGCCAAGTTCTTCACAGGAAACTCCAAATTAAGTTTCCAAAGTCACTATGCTTCAGGTGAATTTTTTTCATGTCTGTCCCACTACATCTCAACCTACTTCTAAGCTGATCTGTAAGTCAATATAAAAGGCAACTGCAATGTGGGAATTTTGGATGTAGTCACGTTTCAAACAAATCCGCTTTTGACAATTATCGGGAAGACTTCACGGAAACTGGTGCTAGTATGGTAAAAAAAAAATGCCGAAGGAACAAACATCAAATTTAAAACTCGGCAACTGGTAATTGTGAAGCTATTACATCGTATTAGAGGCTTTACGTAGTACAACAATTCTAAAATTAACGTAGAAGAATCAGTATAACTCCAGCTACAGAAGAACATTTTATTCTGGTTATTAAATGGAAAAAAGGGAGAAAATCAAAATCCAGCTCCCCCTGAAAATACAGCCCATAGGGATTTTGCCCTACAGGGTCCCCTTTTATCATAAAAAATTAATGTCTATGGAGGACATTTTACAAATAAAACAATCATATGTGTAACGAGAGGTCTAATGTGACTAAAATTAATTCAGAGGTACAACAAATAGTTAAGATGACTTATCATGTATTTGTTCTGTCAATTGAATCAAGAAGATTATCGTGTTTAATCTGCCTGGCTACAGCCTGCTACAGTTCATGACAAGTAAATCTAACCACACGGCAAAGCTGGAAATCTGCAGATAGTAACACTTCAAACGTCATGGTTTGACCGGCTGCTTTCCAGCGCAAAGCAAAGCAGGGTCACAGCCACCGTCGCCCTCTCAGCACGCTTCTCCTCTAACAAGCTCATCACGCGCAAAGAGCATCCCCAAAAATGAGAGCGGGAAGGGGTTCGTTTCTTATTCAAGACAGTAAGAGCCAAATTTATGAATGATTTACTCCTGGGGTTGAGGGCTTGATGCAAATGAGCATAAAGGAAGTTGTCAGCAGCATCATACTCTGGCCAATGGTAGGAAAGCTCCATCTTAGCAGTGCCATAGGCTGCATTAAAAAAACGGACCAGAACAGCGCTCTTTCAGCATCCTTTCAGACAAGAGGTAGGTGTGTATTCATTTTATAACATTGTCTTAGGTTTATCTTGATTACTAAAAGAAAATATGCCTGTAACCTACAAGCCTGTAAAAAGCTTCTTAGAATCAGAATGATTTTTCTCTAGGTTTAGCAGGATTTTATTCCGCTGAACGCAGAGGGGCTTGTCTTGCACTATCAGACAAGCACTTTCACCATCTGTGCACTAATGGAAAATTGATGACCACTCCATCTTGCAGAAAAGCTAATGCACCAAGCCAAGATTCAGTAAACAAAATGGATTTCATGCTTATTGGGGAGGTAGCTTGTTTCCTGCAGCCTCATGTTCCTTGTAACTGATTCTGTATGTTTTTGCAGAAATGACAGTGAAAGGATTTTCCTTACAACAAAGACAGCTAAACCTGAAATTTAAGAAATGTATCTCCCAAGTGGGTATTCTGTAAACCATAACAATTAAGCTGCCTAGAAGAGATCTATGTTCATGGATATGCTAGGAACCTGTTCTAGAAATTTGGTACATTAGGGTAGGAAGAAAATCCCGTTGCATATTATTATTCCTGTAAATACTGGAGCCGTGATCAAGACAATACAAACAGACAGGTTGGAATCCATCTGAGATTTGTAAATGCTATTACCCCAAGATGTCTGTTCAGTGGTTTCTTAAACAGGACTTCCTCAGTGCTGCATTGAAATAATTTTTTGCCAGTCATTTCCCTCTGCTCCGTGCATATGATTTCAAATAAAGCTGCTCCTCTGCAGTGTCTAAAGATGATGATACTTTTAAATTAAAACCTAATACGGGTATTACAGAAGCCAATTCATTAAATATTTAACTCACAGCATTTTGGATACATACAATAGCTGAACTGCATTCAAATCAGACTGGCTTAAAATATTAATTTAAATTGTGCCATTACAAAGTAAGTAAAACTGCATGAAACCAGACCATCTTTGACAGCTTTCAAAGACGCTAACCTTATTAGTGCTGTGTTAATTCTGAAGGCTCGGCAACGGCTACTTCAGTCTTGTATTTTAATAATTACAGCAACGAGTAGCTGATATTTACCTGCCTCACCTCATGCAAATCTAAGGAGATCATCATCATCCTCGAGAAGCATGAACCACCTCCGGCACAGGCATTAAATTGCACCTCCCTGCATAAAGACGAGGTTCTCTACGCTGTGCAAATCGCTGCCCTAATGGTGGCTGTGGAGTGGGAAGGGGCCGGCTGCTGCACTGCGCCGGCAGCCGAGCGGCAGGGACTCCTGCCTGGGGAGCCATTCCATGCCATGCCAAAGATGCTCCTCTCCTCTCGGGAACAGAGCTACGGCCTTGGCGGAGAGCTGTGCCGGCAAAGGGTTCTGGCTACACAATGTAAACAAGCCCAGTCTCTCCAGCAGCCCCAAATCTCGATCACTTTTAGCAATTACTAAAATACTAAATTTCATACATTACTAAATTTCATTAAATACATCAGCAGGAACAGTTAAATTTTGTGCCTGGTGTTTCCAGAGTGGGCAAACTTATGTGTAACAGATTCCAAGAAAATCCTCAGTCTTAGAAATCTGTTTAAGAAGATCGAAACAAAACCCCTCTCCTTTCTTTCCCAAGGATATTCTCTTGCTATTTAAAAAACACATTTAAATCCTGCTTGTTTTAATTACCCCTTAAAGGGGACTCCAAATCCTTTTATTTAGCTCCCCCTTTCTCTCTCACAGATTTTCAAATAAATCTTCAGACCACCGTTTCAACAACACTCCTGACTTTTTAGCCCCATAAAACAGGTCAGCTGAGTTTCCTTCGTAGATCATGACCAAACCGAGCCACGCTTGCAAAGCCAGGACCCAACTCAACTCAGCAGTATTTTTAGCTTGGATTTGCTCTTTAAACTTTTGTTTACGAAAAAACTAACAATTTAATTAATCCTATCCATCTCAGCCATACTTTGTATATTCAGTTACAAATTTGTGTATTCCGTTACAGATTTAACAGAGGAAACAGTAAGTTACTGCGACTGCTCCAATAAATGTCTGTATCAAATGCTAATGCCAGGTATATTCCCAACAACAAAGTTGTTCCATTTCAGTTTAAACCCATTAAAGACAGAAGGATAAAGAACAAAATGTTTTAATATTTGACCAATAAGACATAAACTGCAAGCTGGTTTGGCTGCATCATCCTGGTTTTCACAATATCCTTTTTTCAAATAGCGACACTAAAGTAACGACAGGTGCTTAGGCTGCTTTAAGTTATCTGTTTTAGTAGACACCATCACACTTTGCCTTTGTCACTTGCCATTTATTCAGGCATTTTGTACTTTTCGACGTCTAAACAGGTTGATTGCAGAATTATTTCTGGGATATGCAAGGTTCGTTAAAGTATTACCGGTGAGCACAGCTTAACGGACAAACATCAGCGTTACCCCTTCATTCCATAGGTTTGATTACTGAATGAAATTAAACTAAATGCAGGTAGCCAGGACCATTTTGTAATGAACATAGCTAGGTTTTCACTTTCTGCCTTATGTTCAAAGCAAAAAAATCTTTCCTCGAGGCATGGAAATAAGACTCCAGCTTTCTACAAAGTTACCATCTTGTCTCTCTCTTCCCCTTCCATAATCCCACGTTTTCTGGGGCACCCCAGCAGAAGAAAGCACATTTTGCGAGCTGCCCCTTAGCCGGCACGCACGCACCCACAGGCTTACACGTGGGGCACAGGCTGGCCCGTCAGCGCTGCTCACCACCACGTTTCACCTAAAAACTCTTTGCTATTTCTTCAAGGAAATATGGAGATCTGACTTGATCTCC
Organism: Aquila spilogaster; assembly: GCA_024606505.1. NCBI lineage: Eukaryota > Metazoa > Chordata > Aves > Accipitriformes > Accipitridae > Aquila > Aquila spilogaster. The sequence goes on from JANHGO010000001.1 coordinate 106,619,552, forward strand.
TTCTCCCACATGCAGTTTTCAATCGCCTGAAGGATTCAAAGGTTATTATGGCATCCTACGGTATGCTACGACAGGTAACCAGAAGTTACTGTTGCTCCTTGGACACTTTTTATTCCATTAGACTATATACCAAAAGTACTGTAAGTTCCCTCACTTTTGGGAGGCAAAGCCAGGGAAAGGAGGAAACCGGGGAAAAACCAGACACAACTGTAAAGATGTTACTGCCAAACACCTCATCCACCTGCTTATCTGTAATTCACAAAGAAATTCGGACACACGCAAAACTGCTTTTTTGTTCTAGATATACTACAGAAATTACTGAGGCACAGCCTACTTCCACACTTTCGAGCAACGGCCTTTCCGAAACAGCACATCTCGACAGCAACACCATTCACGCCAAAGGCAGATTTGCTGAAGCCAACTTCTTGTTTCATCTCTCCCCCACACCACAAAGCAGTCTTTTCTTCTGCTGGGTACAAACAGACAGTACTGGACCAAAGACGACATTCCTTTCCTAGCAGTTAAGCAGAGAATACAGTTGAAAATAAGAAATCAGAACTCCTCAGAAAGAGCTGGGTTTTCCTTGTTATCTATCCAAATGATCACAGTACCACAAATGGGCTGAGATCTCCAAATGCGCTCAGTGCCATTCGGGCAGCTGAATGAGGCACTTGGATTTCTTGAGCACAAACTTCTACTCTGAAGTGGAACAGCAGGGGAATGAATGCATCGGGAAATCTGGCCTTCTGAAGTCACAAGACTTCTGCAGGTTTAACAAGTCTGTGCTAATAGGCAATTCTAAAATAATGAGTTTTAAAGAACCAGGATTGTTATTTTGTACTAGAATGACCAAAAGTTCCGTTCCGTTCTTTGAAAACATCCTCCAAAATAGTTATGATTTATACATTTTTTTAAAGAGTGATTTCTTTCTTTCTCCCAAGTAGGAGAAAAAAAACCAACCAACCAACCAAACTCCAATGACATTAACATGTAGTAAGTTCTTCTAATCACTCAGATATGGAAGGGTGGTACGCAGATCTCCTGTTTTTCTAAGAATGCCAAAAGAGCACTGAGGACTTTCACACCATGCGAGTACCAACCTCAAGAATAACAGTGGACAGGTCATTGAAACCACTGTATACCTTGAAAATTATCTTTGTAAGCTTTCTGTCTTTGCATATACATGAAATAAAGAAGCAAAGGTCTCTCATTCCAAAATAACTTGCACGACGTGATGCATGCGTGGACCAGTCATCACTGAAATGAACATTCCAGACAAATCACAAAGTTGTACATTTAGAGTTTGATAGTTTTGTGAGCAAATATGAGCATGCAACAATCCATGTTTGTAGGAGGTGCGAGCACTTAGTTTGAGCTTAAGTTCTAACAGTTTGGGATAAAAGTCACAGCATGTTCTTGGTCAATGCAGTCCTCAACAGCTTTGTTTTTCTGTTTCAGCCCCCAAATCCGTGACAGTGAGCACACCAAGACAACTCTTCAAAAATGGCAACCCTCAACACCACTCACTGGAACGAGACTACATCAATTTCCCAGTATCTGGGCTTTCAAGTGCAAAAAATTTACCCTTTCCATGATAACTGGAACACTGCCTGCTTTATTATTCTGATCATATTCATCTTTACTGTAGTTTCTCTAGTGGTGTTGGCTTTCCTCTATGAACTGCTAGACTGTTGCTGCTGTGTGAAAAATAAAACTGTGAAAGACTTGGAGAATGAACCCAATCCTGTCAGAGCAATGATGAACAGCTTCAGAAAGCATGAAACAGAGGTGGTGTAGGAATGACTGAGCATCAGCACTTGAAGAATGTTTAACACCTTGAATGAAGCCTCTTGTATCTTACAAATGAGCAAGTCACATGCTTTTTTTTCTTTTGGACTTAAATATAACAGCAACAGTTATCATTTTACCTCTGGATGTGAACTTGAGTAATTGGCAAAGGCTTTCCGAGTGCTTAGCAGAAGGATAATCTGTTGCAATGTTATGGGGGGAGAAAAGATATTTGTTTTCAAATGAACTTTTGTTGTTTATATTGAGTTACTAGCATAGATCTTTGTCTACCTGAACAAACAAATGTTGCCTAACATGCATAAAACTATGTTGCTTAACTGGAGAAAACGTTTATAAAAACGCTCAACAATCTGATCATACATACTGCAAAGACACAGCAGTGTCCTCCCACTGAGGTCAACCACACAGACATACAAGGGGTGAGAAAAAAGATAAGAGATAGAAGGGTTGCATGGCAAGAGATCCCACGAGACAGGAGACACTTGTGTGAATTCTTGCCTTTGACAGCTCTTCTTAATTACGGGTTTCTTGCTTTTAGAAGAGAGGGTGCTGGGAGGAAAAGTAAACCAACATGAAACGTATCCCCTAAAATGGTCTTTTCTAACCTCCTGTGGTACAATTTGACCCTTTCTCCCTCCCCTTCTCCAGTTCCAGAGAACTGCTCTCCCCTTACTTCATATTCAACCTGTTTAACAACTTCTGGGTGTTGAGACGTGACTAATGCACTACCTTAAGAATATCTGACTGTTTCCACAAAAGCATATTGTAGTGGCACTACGGTTTAGAAGAAACAGGGACATTTTTCTGCCCCAAGGCTGCTGCCTCTATGGTAACCACAACACCACAGGGAGTCAGACATGCTGGAGATTAACTTTTCAAAGCTGAACTGGAACCGACTGAGTTCTCGCCAAGGAACACAAGCAGACGGGTCGCAGATCTCCCACACCGATGACAGTAATTTCGCTCAGCCTGCACACAGCTTTCAGGTGTCGACATGTTTCACAAAGGAGGCCACACCAGGATAAGCCTTGTGCTAAAGACGGCAGGATGGATGCACGGCAAGAAGCGACTTCATTTTGCACAAGAGAATCTCAGCTTGCTTCATCCGCCTGCCGATGCATCCCAAAGAGTTCACACTCACACCTTTCTCACAAACTGACCGCCTAACACTCAGACCTCTAGCTCAACAGATTGTTTTTCTTCTGTAGCTGCGTTGCATCTATAGTTTTTAAAACCATAAAAGTTTTGCAGTTACAAATTACAACTGTAATAATGACGTCCAACAGCGTGGCCATCAGTAAGGCCTGATTAAGTCTTTCAAACTCCTGAACCCACAGAGAAGCAGGCCAGCGAGAAATGTCCCAGACCAAAGCTACATGTGGGACGAGATATTTAACTATATAAAACCCAAATAATATTCCTGTCATTAGGGAAACAAAACCCACCTAGTGGCCAAATGGACCAGTAAGCTACAACGCTGATCTTGCAGTCTATCCACATCAGAAATAGCTCTGTGCTATGGCCAGTACCTGTAATTATCTCTTTTTTTTTTTTTTTTTTTTTTAAAATATATAAACTGCCTCTATCAGGTTCAGTATGCCTCAGCTCCAGAAGATCCAGACACAATGAAAGACTCACTAATTTGACTCGTGCTCTTCCTGGTCAGTGAGGTGGAGTCACAAGACACGCAGGCCACTACTAACCAGCGCAGCCAGTCCAGTGATTCACCTGGAGAAGCAACCTCCCTTCTGCAATCACAAAATGACACTACCACCGCTGCAACCATTCATCTCAGATACACTTGTTACGGTGAAGTCCCGCCAGTACCAGTCCCACGTGCAGCGAATGCTTTTAGCTAAGAATCAAACTATAAGCACAATTAATGGAAGCTGACACCCCAGGTACAAGACAACTTAGGATCAACACCAAGACGTACGACAAAGCTAGTGTTAGTGACAATAATGCTTTCTGCTGTCAGGGACACCGGGTAGATGCCTCATTACGTTCTGCTGTATTTGACAGCGTCAGCCCTGAGAGACCCGTGTCCTGCTCAAGATAGGCAACGGTAGCCGTCGGGATGCACTGAATTAATTAACATGCCTCTTTCCTGAAAGCAAACACTCTGAACAGCAACAGGACTGCTGGCCACTTGCAGCGTCCCTACAAAATGCTCAATATCGCTGCACACAAGAAGGCAGTGTACAGGAAGTAACACGGCTAGCCTCTGCTACGCTGGCTTCGTGTTCTCATGCCTCCCCGAGAAGCACATGCAATGACAAATCTTGGGACTCATTCCAGCTACTTATTTCACAGATCTATAAAGGGGGCTGGGTGTTTGCACAAGGAACAGAAGACAAAGATCTACCCTTGCACAGCCCTAGAGCCTCAGGACAATTCTTTCCCAAATGTAGACCAAGTCGTGAAACAGCTCCTGGAGATTTCAGCTCTCAACTACTGTTGTCTAAGACCATCAAGACAAAGGTCTTAAGATAAAGACTAAGGCTTTAGGCACAACTTACTATTCATTAATAAAAAGAAATAAACAGCTATGATCAATTTCATTTATTTGCCAGTTACTATTCTGAACTGAGTAAAGAAGGCAGAGTTTGAATTTTTCAAATAACTTCTTTGAATAACGATTTCAAATAATGATAGTAATAACTTTTCTCACTGGAAAGCTTACAACAAATCTTCACACACAGACCAGATTTAGCTATACAGTCATTTGAAGATTAGCGTGATCTCTATGTCTCTCCTCCCCAAAAAAGTGACAAAGGCAGGTTCTCCAGTCATAGAATCACAGAACAAGGGAGAACCTGCAGGCGCTACGCACCCAGAGACTATCAATGCCAATGCACTATCACTGTGACGTTATTTACGGTCTTTGTGGTCACTACACAACAAAACTAGGACTGATCATGTTCGTTTTCATTTCTTTGGGGGGGGTGGGGCAGGCATTCTTCAACATCATGTTCTTACTCCACCTCCCCAAGACCCATCTCTGACACATGCATATCCTGACAGGTACCTAACAATCTGGTGATTCAGATAAAAAGCTGGTTTTGAGGCAAAGGACTTGGACTCTGCAGCATCACAGGGCAACTTGTGCTGCCTGTGGCTGCTTAACCTGTTCAGTTCATTGCCAGCCTGAACACTTGTTCTGAGCCGATTCCTAAGAACAAGAGGGAGAAAGTTGGCTCGCTCGCTCTCCATTATCTTTCTTCCATCCTTGCTGGTTCTGCAGTACTTAGTAAATACTCTCCAAGGGAAAATGAAAGTAGACTGAACTCATTCCACATAAAAGTGTTATAGAAACCCTGAAATCTTTCTGACGCTGTCTGGAATGAAGCCAGCAGCGTAAAAGTTAAAGCGTATTTTTTCAGAGCCACACGTTCCTATTTGTGTAAGCTAATCATTTGACAGCTGTAAAAGCACTTACAAAAATACCCAGCCCACAAAACCACAGAAAAGAAATTACTTTCTTTATCTACTTTGCCACTCGGCCACATATCTACTCAAATCCTCCAGATCAGACTCACGTTTGAACTGTCTGCCCTCTTCCTGCCTCCCCATCCCCCTTTCCCAGCAAACCGCTCTCACGCAGGATATGCAGTTTAGGATATTCCACATAGAATTTTATTTTATTTGTGGCAAAGGGACCGATGGAAACCTGGCCTCCCTTGACTTATTTTAAAATGTCTGGCCAATAACTTTATTTGGTGCTCTGAGAACCTGGAGATACATAAGCAAACTCCGTACTCTTCCCCTCAGACAGAAAACGCTCTACTCCTCCCATCGTCCTTGACGCGCTTCTCTGTTGTTTTTAGCTCTGTTGTTTCTTTTGGAGTTTAGAAGACAGCCACACATGGTATTCAAAATAAGAGCATGCAACGAGTTTGTGCCACAGGGTATTTTGTGTTTTAGTAACTCCTGACATAAAATTTGACCTTTGCGAGTGCATCCGAGAACTGTCAGTGCTTTCAGAGAACTGAAAAGGCCCCCCAAGTTATGAGTCTCACGTAGTAAAAGCAAACACAGAGCATGCCGCTGTGTGCACACAAATCCTCTCCCTGCTACTCCAGGTACTGCACTTTTCCTTTGCTCCCACTAATTTGGTGCTGCCTTATTAACCGCTTATTTGATATTGAGAAATGCATTATCAGTGCCATCATCCCAGAGAAATAACAAAACTCCTGACCAAAGCAGACAGAAATCTACAGAAGCCCTGGTGTTCATGAACAAAGATTAGGTCCCAGGTAAAACAAAAATGACTGCTAATCACAATAAGCTAGCCAGACAAGATGGAAGGTGCAAAATCCATCGCACGGATAGATAGCCTACGACCTACCGTTAACAAAATTAAGTTTTAGGCACTCTCTTACCAGAAAGACAGAGGAGGAAAAAAAAGAACAATACCACTGTTGCCGCTTGTCCTTGGGTCCAGCAAGCACTGAAATCCACAAATCAAAGCTCAGCTTCATCTGAAATAATATTTTGGCAGCAGCCATTACTCCAATCAACTAACAGCAAACAAGTCACAGGATGAGGCCTGACACGCATATGTGGTAGCAAAAGTGTTTTCTCCCATTGCACAAGTGAATTTCTTAACAAAAAGCAACAATTTAAGAAAAATAATGACAACAGCCACCAGCAAAATTCACAGATCGACTGATTCATACTAATAAACCGTAGCTTAGAGGCAGGTGGTAGAAAATACCAAACAGCTGTCAAACAGGAGACTTTCACCAACCTGCATTTTGTTTGGAGCTTGACGAGCCACCTTGTTCTACCTTTGCTTTCTTCTTTTTTGAAGAAGAGGAGTCAGAAGATGGCGCTGGACGTTTTTCTACTGCTGGTGTGGAGAGGGCACGCTTTTTGAATAGCTCTCGCTCCCTCAATAAGCTTGGATCCATAATTCTGTCACAAGAAGTAGGAGGAAAAAGGAAGAAAACGGTATTAGAGTCAATAAGATACTTAAGAGCAGAGAGATCTGTTTATGAAGTTGTTTATTTTTTGTTTGTACCCTTCTCTTCCATCCAATGGACTTTTAAGAAACTGACACGTCTGGGGATTTCAAGTGTCAGAACACCCCCCCACACACCCCAAAGAAGAATCCCAAGGTAGATAACGGGATTTCTGAACCATCCCTCAAATTCACATCCACCCGGGAAAGCGCCGGGGAAGCCTGCCGGCCCCACACCAAGGCCAAACGCCCGTCTGCCCGGCACCCGGCGTTAACGAAGAACTTCAAAGTCACCCACACCAGACAAAACTTGGGCAGCAAGCCCAACCGACCGGATCCACCGCCCGAAAACCACCGACCGGCAGCGACCCCGAAGGCGTCCGCCCCTCGCTGCTTCCCCCCCCCGCCCCTTTACCCACCTCCGCGGCAGAGCGGGACAGGGCGACGGGCCGGCGGCGGGCAAGGGCCTGGGGAAGCCGCCTCCCTCCTTCCCTTCCCTTCTTTCCCTCTCTCCACACCGGTCGGGCGGGCTCAGGGCTGACCGCCTTTCCCCACCCCCCCCCCGCCGCCGCCTCACGGCCCCGCCGCCCCGCGCGCTCGCCGCCTCCCTCACCCGCCCGCCGCAGCGCGAGGCGCAGGCCGAGCACCGCCCCCGCCTATTGGGCCATACCGCCTTCCCGGCAGCCTCCGCGCCGCCGTCACGCCCCGCCCCGGAAGTGGGGTGGCCGTTGCCGTGGCGACGAGCGGGTCGGCGGCCGATAAAGGCCGCAGGCGGAGCTGTCCGCAACACCGAGAGGGGGCGAGTTGTTTATGGTTTGTTTTTTGGTTTTTTTTGGTTTTTTTTGGTTTTTTTTTTTTTTTTTAATAAGACATTTTGTACAGTGAAAAAGTATAGACGTAGCGGCAGGACCGAGTCGCTGTCGCCTCACAGAAGAAAGAGAAGGGTGAGCTGCAGGAGGGAAGAGTAAAGCAGAAGCAGGCAAATTACAGCAGTAAAGGAGGACTCTGTTCAAAAAATACTCTGTATAGGGGGGAGGGAAAGTTAAAAAAAAAAAAAAAAAGAAAATCATCTTTTCTATATTCAACTAAAAATCCCTTTTCTGGTCTCTGCTTTAGATTTCTTCGTCTGGGTTATGGGTAGAACAGTCACCGCTGAGGTTCCAAACCATTCCGGCACCTTCCTCTTACAAGGGGGATGCGAGCTCTGGAAGAAGAGAACAAACGTGTGGAAAAAGGCAAGCATTTACAAGCTGACTAATTTACATAGCTCTACTCCCCAACATCATGTGCAGCAGGAGACAGGAACTGTCTACATCATTAGTGGAAGGCTTATGTCTCCCTTAAATGCAAGACCTTGTTCAAGTAATTGAGAGACTAAAAATTAAGCTACAGCTGTGGGGAACAACCAAGGTTGGGAAACACTTGACCTGAAACAACAAAGTATGCTGGCGCATCTTTAAGCAGTATGCTGACCTTCAGGAATCAGCTTTAACCTACCCCCCCTCCCCAACCATCAGGTCAAGAAGTGCAGCTCCTCAGTGTGACTTGTGAAAGAATGCACCCCCCTGGCAGGGGATGAAAGTGGACGCCCCAAATAAATAACACATC
>JANHGO010000001.1:106628031-106658919 GCA_024606505.1 Aquila spilogaster
CTCCTCAGTGTGACTTGTGAAAGAATGCACCCCCCTGGCAGGGGATGAAAGTGGACGCCCCAAATAAATAACACATCTGCAGTACTAGCTACCTCCCCCAATTACTACTTGAGAAAACAGGACTGAAACACACAAATGCAGCACTACGTGCCTGGCACCAGCTGTGCAAGGCACCTTTTCTTCTGCTGGACTCAAGCAAGGCTTACGTCCGCCAAGGAGAGTCTGAACATAGGGCACTCTCCATGACTGCTGGGTGCATCTCTTGCACTGTGCTGGGAAGAGATACTATGGCAACACAAAGCCCTGAATTCCTGTAAGAATTTAGAACTAGGAGATAAATGGGTTTCTGCTCATCCTTCAGCCACCGGTTTTTAAATAATGGAAGACCAATCTGTTGAAACGTTCATCTGAAGATGAACAAGACTGCTGGCGAGCTCCCTTTGGGAAAGACATCAGGCGGACCGATCTACAGCCAGGAGAGAGGCTGCTCCAGTGCGTGCATCAAGAGGTGTGCGCACAACACCAGGACTCCCAGCCCAAGCTGGGGTGAAGCAGGAAGGATGCAGAGACCAGGACACTGATCATGCTTTGTTCCCGTGTCACAACAAAGGGGCTTTACTTGCAACTCATGTTGTGGAAGCTCTCTGAAGCCATCACCCACAATCAAAAAAGATGTTACAACATGTTTAGTATTTGAAATAAGATAGCTGCTGTGCTATTTAGGAGTTATACCTACCTAACACTGACCAGACCATGAATAATGATTTGTCTGCATCATGTTTTACACTCACATCAATAACCAGCTTCAAACTGAAGCGAGTTGTACAGCAAGTAGTGCTGGTCAGAGCCACACGAGCTCCCTTTAGAAAAAAGACTGTATGTACGCTCATACAACTTGTGTTTATGTAAGCACCAGTGCAAAAATCCTTAAAATGATCAGCATGCTATGTCACACAACCTATACCTGAAGGAAGAAAGGGAGCCAAATGTCCTCTTAAAGTGCTGGAAGCATCTGCCACTAGATGGCTGACAAGATGTACTGGGGAAAAAAATTTCTGTCGCAGGCTGATACTGTGAGAGAGGTATATTCGGGCATAGCAAGGGCAGTAAAAGCAGCATGCTGTCACTGTATCAGGGATATTAACAAGAGAAGTTGACTGGCAATCCAGGCCAAGGTTTCAGGCGCAGTAAAGAACCCAGACAGAAACTGGGATTTTGGTTTGTTAAAGATCGACACCCAAATCACCAGGTCTGGGCTCTGCTCCTGGCACAGAGCTACAGGCAGTCTCACCTTTGGCTGAGAGTCAGCAAACAGTTCCTCCTCATCAGGATTGAGGACAGGCTGATTCCAGGAGGCCAGCGTGATGGGCTTCAGGTGGCCTGCTGCTGCTACTCCACCTGGCTGGCTGTCATCCACACTCTGTACAGCCTTTCCATATGACAGTAAGGAAGCTGACTGTTATACATATCACAGCATTAAAGCTTAAGTCTGCACAAACTAGACTGAATGCAAAGGCTGCGTTTTGGAGGGGTTTGGGGTTTGGTTTTTTTTTTTTTGGAAGTAAATGAGTCTGTAATTGTAAACAGAGTTCCAACACCTCTGCTTAATAAGATCACTAGCTATTCTTTATCCATTTCACCACAATAAAATTTGAGCAAGTGAAGTGCATCCACTTCAAACACAAGGGAACTGGAACTTGTACTTGCGCTTTTTTCTTTTTTGTAGTGCAGAAGAATACTTCCTCCATCCCCATAGCTCCGAGAACTTGAAATACCTGCTTCTGACTGGAAAGCGCTTTGTTTTCAAATGCATTTTTACAGCAAAGGTGTCAGTTAGAAGTGGCATAGTGGTCACAGAGATACTAACTTCTAATTTCTATATAATGCCTGCTGGTCATAAGTGGGAGCAGCCAAGCTGAGATTTTTGGATCAACTACACATCTCTGTTAATGAGAGCATTGCTAATGGCAAGTCTACCTCATGCTCTATTACAGTAAGAACATCTGTTTACCGAAGCTGAAGGCACCGCTTGCAGATGGGTTTTCTCTGCTCCTTCTTTCAACGTTGGATTGATCAAATTACCCTGTAAAAGCAGCAGTAATGTAAGGTTGTTAAAATCCAAGAACATTCATTAGCAGATTTAAAACCTGTTTGCTACAGGGAATTATTAGAAACAGCATATCTTCTGAAGGAGAAGTAAATGACAACGATTTGGATTAGCTTTTGAATTTGCAGTCTACTCATTTGTATAATATTAATTTGATTTCTAATAGCATGTCATTCCTGTTATTAGCTCCAGCAGCTAACAGTAGCAGAAAAAAAAAAAAGTGTAATTAGAGCTCACACAATTGGACTGCCAGGAGGTCAACTTCAGGAAAAAGAAGGCTCAGACACAGATGTGGTAGAAACAAAACAGCGCTCAGGGATGCAATAAAATCAATTTGACAAAATGGCAAGGCCTGAAAAATTGTTTGAGCCAGAGTTCAAGAAATAAACCCCAAACCCGGTAAGGAACAGACATGAAATCCTAGCACAGGCAGCAGAAGGATTTAGAGTTTGGAATTTCTTTTTACCATTCCCACCAGAAGCCACTCAGTGCAGGGTGGCCTTTTGTACAAGGTGCTGAACTGGGACTTGGGAGACACCAAGAGGCCAGCCGAGGGCTCAGAAGACTAGCCTGGCCTTTCTCAAACAGCAACAAAGAGCTCCTTATTTTCTGAGATTTCTCCCCAGTGAGTCAGACTTATGGCGTGACACTTCTCATCTACGTCCAGCAGTTTCAAGCAACAGAGGAACCCATGGAAGACTGTGAGACATTTCTGGCAGGCACTGCCTCTAGCTCTTTCACACTCGACTTTTCTGCTGTCTTAGAGCTTTCTGCATGGTAAGAGAATCACTTTTCCCACATGGGGTTGGTGATCAGGTACCAAATGCACAGAAGCAAGCCAAGGGCAGAACATGGACTTTGTGGCTATGAAGGATCCAGCCTGCCAAACGTTTTCATACTGAGGAGAACTTGGAATTTCAGCTTTTTCCTCCACTGCCCCGGCTACTGTAAATCTGGGATTTTATAGGGGACCTTTGGCATCTACACCCTGAAGGGCTGGACAACAGCAGAAATGGTTCATCCCTCCTCTCTGAGGCCACTATTAGGCTGCAGTGGTAGACCATCATGTGCCTGATCTTCCTGGCCTGTCCAGGACTTGCTGTGGTAGAGATGAGCTGACAGTCCCACATGGGAACAGATCAACTCCAGTGACACATTTAACAGATCACAGCCGGGCAGCCCTCTTCCCAGGACAATACTTTGCAAGGGGAACCCTCTGGTTCGGCTCTGAGCATTGGTCTCGGAGGAGAGGGAGGCAGTCGTACTCAAAGCTGAGGGAACGATGGATTGTGAAGATGAGACACTAAGCGCTACTGGAAACAGCAACAACATGAAAGGGCTTTTAGTCTGCTCCTACAAAGAGGAAACATGCTTTTCACAAAACCAGTTTTATACCTTCTTTTACTAACCTTTGTTTTACTCCACAAGGCATCTTCCCTGCTTGCTTGATCTGCTCCTGTTTTTTCCTGCTGCCCTTCTGACCACACCAACATCCTTTTGACGCCTGAGCCATCCTGAGACTTCTTTCTATCCTCTTTCTCCAATAATGCAATAGTCATCCTGATGAGATACAGTTCAATATTTGCAGGAACAAGTTTTCTAATTGCTTGAATTTTGGTGGTGTCTTGGAAAAAATATAAATACAATATTAATTGTTTTTTTCATCCTCTTGGCCCTTACTCAGCTTTCTTATGTTGTAAAACACATCAGTTGTCCCTCATTAAAGCATAGGATAGATTAAGGCATGGAAAAGACAAAAAATAAAACAACATGTGGGTTTGACTCATAAGAAAACAGATCATGAGCTCGTGGGATAAATCCCCACCTCATTTGTGCTCACACAAGCTTACTGTCCTCAAATTTAATCTAAAACATCAGAATCGTCTGCCTCTAACTCGCATGTCCTATCAAACATTTTCTCTTGAGAGGAAGGCTATTTTTAGCTCAGGCTGAAAAGCCTCTCTGCTTTCTTAAATATAGTGCCATGCCAGTTCTCCGTTCCAGTGTGGCACTAAATTTAAGAAAGCAATCTGAGAGTCTGTTTGAGCATGTAACCGCTGCTGAAAAGATGCATTAATCCACAATAGGACAAAACTAATGAAGCTAGCAAGTCAGGAAACTCTGCCAACCTAAGAAATTAAACTACTAGGGCAAAACTGAACTTTTAAGTCACTCCGTCTCAGAACCACAAGTCTGTACATGGTTATCTTCAGCCTCTGAACTAGCCTGTGGCACCAAATGACAGTGTTAAGAGGAACAAATACTTTTCCTGCACTTCTCAGCCTCCTCCTCATAAAATAAGTATCTTGCAGAGAAGTTGCACTGGGGAAATCCTACAGCTCTTATTCAGATTATTTTCTGTGGATGCCAATATTTACAGGAAGACTTTTGTCAGGCTGATGGTTTTTTACAATTAAGAATGATGCCTGAATCTTTTCCACAGCCCAACAATTGAGTGACAGGATTTGTAAAGGGCTACCCTCTTTCGCTCTTTAATGAATCACAGTTGCCTCCTTTACAACATAACCTTGAAAGGAGAGCAATGATCCTGGCATTGGCATGCTCTGCCTTGCCGCAGCCACGGGCCTTCCAGAAATGATGGGTTCTACCAAAAAAAAGCAGCTGATCTGTCAGGTTTTCATTCCCTTCACCTGTATGCCACTGTCATGAGAAGCTTCAGGTAAGGGCTGCGATGCTCACCCGAGTTAATGGGAGGATTACGGATAACATCAGAAATTATCTGTTGAACTTCGGGAGTCAAACCTGCTCGCTCCAGGTTGACAGGGTAGCCAGCTTTCATCGCCTGGAACAGGTGAGTGCCAACCTCGGAAAGACGCAGAGATCTGCTCTCACTTATAGTCCTCTAGGGAAACAAAGGCAGAAGGAATTGAGATGGCAGAAGTGTCTGAAATACAACTGAAAGCCCAAAACCTGGCAACCTCCCATTCCCAAAAAGCAGTCAGGGGATAATAGCACACAGCAGTGCAACAAAGCTCCTCAAAACACTTCGTTACTCCTAGTATTTATCTCATTTCTTTTCCAGCTTGTAAAGAGCATTTTTCTCTTGAGGCTACTGCTTCTCAGCTCAAGTGCAACATCTCAGCTTGAACTTACTTCAGATGAAGAGAGATTCTACACAGGAAGGGTGCTGTGCGGCCACCACAAAGGCTCACTACAGCCTGCTTATAGCTCACGTCCCTTGTGTCACGACATGCACTGCCATCCTCCTTCCACCCTGCGGGAGCTGAATCCCAGCAATTTCTACCACAAAGGAAACAGATGCTCTCGCCTTACAGTTAAGTCTGAGTTATCAACCTCGCTCCCACTTCATAAGATTTCTGTGTCAAAGCTTCAGATATCTCCCGCTAAGTAGCTGTGAGGCACCTGACCTTCCAGTGGCCCATTTGATTCATAGCATCTATGCAGAACACGAATAACAATGCCAAAACAAATTCCCCCTCATTTTCACATCTGTTAGATGAATTCTTCTCTTAAAACATTTGCCTTGAAGGAAAACATCTCAAACTTCATCTACCCAAACTTGAACTTTTCAAGGAGAGATTTCGAACTGGTTATTTGTCTTCCTCAAAAGAACAGGTTTCAAGCGTCTACCGTTTTCTCCTCAGACAATACACATACTGTGCATATAATCATCAGGATTAGTGGATACAGAGCATGAAGTTACCCACTAATAATTATACAACCGTTTCTTGTTAGTAAGTCCTTAGGTAAGGTACCCCTTTAAGTTAGGGACTATCTGACAAGGTTTACCCATACTCTTGGGAGGGGCAAAGCGAAACTCAAAGCAGCTTCAGTTTCCTACTGCAGAATTAAAAAGCAGTAAATAAAACTATATCAAAGCAGCTCACGAGGCTCATCTTCACAGGACACATGGCGTGATGCCAGTTTAAGCCACATGCCCTGCAGCACTTCAACAGCTTAGACATGACAAGTAACTTGTCCTCAACTTTTGTTCCTAACAGGAAACACACCTTTCTAAAATCTGAACTGGAAAGCCACGATAACACTTCGCACTTAGACTTCAGTTTTGCATTGAATCTCCCCACGAGCTTTGTTTCTTGAGATGCAAGTCTTACACATGGCTATGGCATAGGCAAAGGAATAGGTATTTGCTACCGAAACCAAGAACAGAGTTAGTGAAATATATCCCAAAGTTTTTTCATCTTAAAGATATGCCTATATACAGCCCTACGCTTGGTGTCCTTTCCAGCAGGCTTCTGGATCAGGAAGTTTTTCCTATATGCCCTTACTACTGTGAAGAGAAAAAAATACAGAAACAGGCAGAACTAACACCTGCAATAGAAAAGCAGGCTACATAACTGTACTGGAATAGGCCAATGACATAACAGCAACAATTCTGCCTGATGCCCTGCCAATCTGCGCAGGCATTGTAACGAGTAGGGAGCTGTATCTTACCTCACTGTATCCCACCTCACAGCCAGCCCAGTTTTTCATACTTTTACCAGTCCATAGAGATACAAGTTAGATGAGCTACCATTTGCCAGGAAAGATACCGCCTCAGTGTTTTAAAGCAACCCTACCCCAGCACTGGGCAGAGGATTTAAGAGAACTTGCAAATCCCCCTCCTCTAGACAAAGCATCCCTATCATTAGTTTTCAAAAAGGAAGGGACATTCATAGGGAAGAGCTTACCACAGAGAGATTTTTCTCTTGGAACAGGACATATGTGACATGCTCTGAGGGAGAGAGGGTTCTGGTACACTTCCAGGGAGATGCTTCGTTCTGATCTTTAGATCCAGACGTGGGGAATGTGTCGGTCTAAGTGACATAAAGAGGATTTAGAAGAATTACATCCCAGTGACAACCAATGGATCACCCTCCCATTACGTGAAGTTATCTGAAAAAGTAACACAAACAGAGTCATCCATTTCTACAGAGGTTGGTTTTGACACCAAGTCCATGTTTAGCAAAAAAAAAACAAAGCAAAGAGGGAATCCAGATGGACACCCACATAGTCCCATCTTAATAAAACAAGCATGGGATTGTCCAAGGGACTTGCCAAAAAAAAAACCCCCAAAAACCCCACGAAACCAACTACAACAATCATGTCCAGGTCAACAAGTTGTCAGGTGTTGCTCATTACACATAAAACTACTCCATCCGAACAAACTATGGTACTCTGTCTGCTGCTCAGTATGGGAAACTCCTCCAATTGTTCTTATCTTTTGCTCAACACAGTTTTCTTGGGAAAAAAAAACAAAACAAAACACACCAGGAATGCTTTTGGTCCCCCATTCCTAGATTGTAATAGCTTTCTGTGAAGCAGAAAAAAGATTCCACAGAGTCTTCTCAAGCATTACAGAGAAGTAGTATTGCCGCCCTACCTGCTTCTTAGACTAGATAAGCGCCTTTAACAGTAGATTTACATAGAAATTAAGATCCCCAAAGCAAAACCGCTTCATAGTTCCTCTAATCCTCTGCTCCATGGCCCCTCCCTAGTGGTGTCTCTCACCATAGTGACTGACGAGGAGCCACTCTACAGAAAGTCTCGGAGAAAAGAAAATCAACTGTGTAAGGAGAACCGACAGGAGTATTTCCAACTGCTGGAAATCTATGCTCTTCTGCCAGTCTCCTAAGAAGAAACTTAGAGGAAGCAAAGCCCTGCCCTCCAAGTCTACCAAGTCAATAAACCATGGTGAAGGAACATTTACTACACCTTCAGCCTCCAGCCCCAAATCACAATAACTAGCTGCAAGCTCTCAATAACATGGCACCTATCGGACACTCAGCCTGGCCAGATGGGTGACCTTTATAAGGTTGTCCTGGACTTTCAAGATGACCACACCAATCTGGAACATCAGCCAGGTCCCAATGTCATTGCCAAGCAGCACATTCAGATTTGGGAGGCCTATTTGTATGCAAGGCTACCAAGTTTCACTGCCGTGTTTGGATGGAATAGCTGTGACGAGAACAAACTCTGAATGAGAAATCTGACAGCTGCAGACCAAATTATGTCTTCAAGGCTCTTGCAAAGTAGCAGACACTTTAGTAACTCATACCTGCAAACCATTCACTTGGCAGAAGTCCATAATTTCAGCCAGGAGAGGGACCAACATGGTGGATTTTGCTTCAGATACACCATCAATTCTCTTCAGATTCTCAACATTCGTAGGCCTGGTTTAGGATAGATAGTAAAAGCCATGGAAACGTCCTATGCCAATGCTTTGAAACATCAAGTGTCTGTGAATGACACACATTTGGACTACAAATCTATTAGTCAAAACTTGAAAATGTTATTACTGTACCCTCATCGTCTCTGCAACTCATTAAGTTCACTGTTTGCACTTCTGAATCATGAAGCTTGACCACAGCAAAAACTTCAAGTTTGCTGGTTAATACTTTGGAGGATCAGTTTACTACATACATCTTTATTTGCTTTTACCTCCCAAGAGCACATAAGCCCAGAGCTCTTCCATGGAATAACAACATACACATTCCAAAAGCAGTGTTGTCTAATGCCTTTCAGCAGCTGGGGAAGGCACTTCAGATGCATTACCAACTGAGCTGCCCCACAATACCCTCTCATACAATGAGAAAAAAAGGCAAAGAATTGTTTCGCCTCCTTTAAGTAGTTGAGAGCAACACTAAATTGTGCTTATTCTTTTACACTACAGAGCTACCCATGCAAGGTAAGGGACAGCTCCTGACCTGTAGCTGACCCTTAGCAGGATAACGGCATACTAAAATGATTAAAACACTTTGGAAAGAAACAGATGGAATGGTAAAGATTAGTAGAAAACATACACCTTCCTCCTCTGACTGGTCAACCTAACAGGAGGTTTGGACACAGACAGGCAAAGTTGTCACTCAGGTTTTTTTCTGGTTGGTTTTTTTTTTTTAATAGTAACTAGCATGAAGCAGCAAGTCTGATGCCAATAACTGTTTAACTTAAGCAGTCAGTGGCCTACAAGGGTATTAGAGCAAACAAAGGTCCTCAGGAAAAGAGCTGCTCCTCTACCAATGAGGCATATTCCCACATCAAAAGCAGAAAGGGGATTTGCGACTTGGCATGCAACCTTCTCAGTTTGTACAACATGCATGCTGGCTTTACCTGATTCGGGCCATCTCCACCAGGATCTTATTGGTTGCCAAGACAGCTGGAGGAATTACCTTCTCATTAGCTACCTTCTGCCTAGCAGTCAGCAACTTGCCATACAGAGCAGTCTGTGAAAAAGAGAGGCAAATTCTCATGAAGCAGCTCTAGCTCGTTCACGTAGGTATAATTCATATAAGACAAAAAGATATAACTTCTCTCATCTTTCCACTAATACACAGAAAACCTGCAATCCATGAATCCATCTTAACATATGTAAATCCTCTTCTAGGACTTCTATTCAAAACATCTTTGTAATATTAAGAGCTGCTCAAGCCAGCTGCTCCAATACAGGACGAACACAGTCTGCAGGTTGACAGCAATTCACAGATATCCTCCCTCTTCCAAAAACTAACCTCTAGTTCTTTTTCTCGGGATGAAACAACAGGTTGCAGGGACTTCAAAGGAGAAGATTTCACCGGCGAGTGCTCTGCAACACTAATAAAAAATAAAGAAGCGTGAAAAAAACCCTATGTTAGATCAGTTTCTTCAGGAACTTTGCACAAGGCTGTGGGAGAGCAGCAGCCCAGCTTATTTTGCCTGCTCTGACAGCACCATCAGACTGTGGTCTGGCAGCTCATGCTAGCACTGCACTCATACAGGACTTCAGCTAGTTGAGGCAGAATCAGCAGTATCCCTGATGTAACAGAATTCCTCTGTGCCTGGTCCCATAACTTAAAAATAGCGTCTTACTATACACAGCTCAAGCAGATGAAATTGCAGTTTTGCGGAAAAAAAACCACAAACAAACCCACCCAGCAATATGCCTATCAACAGCTGGATTCCCATATTGTTAACAAAAGCATGCTCTTACAAGCACTTGTCCATTCATGACATTATTCTGACAGCATCCCACAGGAAACACCTTACATTTTCCCCCATGGTTGGTAACATTAATCCTGGCCAAAAGAGCTAGTAACTTCAGAAGCATCAATGACAAGGACACAGCTGCTATGCTGTAAGCAGAATTAGCTGATGTTACCACTAGGCATGTCCACCTGCAGAGCAGCACCACAGCTACCCGTCCATGGGCTCTCGTACTTAAGGACATTTACCTCTAATTAGACTGCTTCACAATTAAACTGCAATATCTGTTAGCAGACAAGCTGAAGTAAGAACGTCCTTTCCTAAGCAAAGTGTGAAATAACACTTGGCTTTGACTGTAATTGTCCCTGAAGTGATTTTTCTTCACATAGCTACAGTGGCAATTTTTCAGCTTAAGTGACATTACCCTATTTTCCTGTCATCTGCCAACATCAGGCTGCTTGCCTGAAGGAGGAATCAAACTGCTCAGAAATTCAAGGTGCGTTTACTCTGAAGCACCGCAGAAGCCAGAGAAACAAATTACTTGGTCTGCTTTTTGCAAAAGCTTGTTTTATTTCTTTTGACCTCAGGGAGCCTCAACTTGATCTCAGTCTTCTCCAGACTAGCGTAGAAAGGCAGAAACCTACGCACCCACAGCCCCTGCAGAAGGCATACATTCAGTTCTGCCACCTTTAAGAGCAAGTCACAACTTTGTCACTTTTTTTTGCCTGATTTATATTTGCTACCTGTTTGAAAAAAACCCTATCCTCCATTTCCTATTTTAAATCATCACAAATTAAAATCCACTACAGTTTCAACCATCACATAGAAGACAGACTGAAAAAACAAGGGCTCAGTAGAAGTATCCAATTTAAATCTGCTATTGCTCCATCTTTATCAACATTTTCTATTTTTCTTGCTCAGATTTGAACACCAGTGATAAAGTCTGCACTTCCGCAGTTAATAAAGCTTGCTTTGCCTGTGACACTACAAGTATACACAACTTGTCAAATTCAGCAAAGCCTGTTATGTGTTGTAACAGTTCAATGTTTTGGAATATAATGCAGTGTACAGCAAGGTTTAAGCACTTGTCTTATTCTTTTTTTTAAAATATATATTAAACATTTTTACCATCACTTCACATAGGAGAATGCTGGTTTTAAGGATCATCCTACAAACAGTATCCCTATTAAAACAGAATAACCTAGTTTTGACTGTGTTAATTTAGAATACTGTACCTGTTAAGCATGTTATTGCCTTTTGGAGGAGTTTTACCTTTTCTCTCATATGAAAACATATCATACAGAGACATCTATAAAAAAAACCAGAAGAACAAGAGAAATAAATGCTGATTTACCAGTGTTTCCACTGAAGTTGCTGTTAGCAGCAAAATATTCATTTGTGACACCATGATACACTTGCAAGATATTTTAATACCAACAAGGATGGACCACAGAGTGCAAGAGGAGTTGTACTCACACATACCTGCTTGACTGGTGACTGCGTTGTTCCTTTCGTGTCTGAGGAGCGCTGTGTTGAGAGCACAGGTGAAGGTCTACTGCTGTCATAAAATGAATGATAACTTAATCAAATCAGACCAAGTCATTTGTATAGCGACAGTGCCATTTAAAAAAAACATTTTTGCTAAGCAAACTGATTTCAACTTGGTAGGGGGATATCTTTGGCAAATCAAAAGTTCTAATTGATTTTTTGTTTAAAAAATTATTAGAATCACTGCTCTTTGTGAAAAAACATTGAGGACCTCAAAGCCTGTTAATATTAAAACTTCAACAAGGAACAAGGATCTTGTCTTATGGAAGAAACAAAGATTTTGGTGACAAAAACGGAATTTTTGTGGCAACACTTCAAAAAGATTCAATTTTAAAGACCCCATTACTGGAAAAACAAGTACCAACTTTCTGGTTTGCACTAAGCATACAGCTTCCACTGTTGCTTACTGTTTAACAGTAAGCAATTTTTTTTTTCCTTCTAGAAGACCCGTAGACAGTAGCTGAAAGAGTCGCAACAGTAGAATATTAGAAGGCAAAAGAAAATTGGTACTTAGTCATTACCCAAATTTCCTATTTTTTAGCAACACTAGGACAAGCTAGACACCAGAACAGGCTCCTAAGGCCAGCACTGAAGAGCTTTGTTCTATTATTATTTTTCATCACAGCAAAACCTCTGCAACCTCCAGTTCATGATCTTTCACTTCAAAAGGGTTGTCAGAACTAGTGTTTGTGAAGACCAACACAGCACAGTTTATTAAATATAACCAGAAGCAAAAGATAACATGCAAAACTTCACATGCTATTTTCTTGGAGCAATATACTCTGATGGCAAATACCTGACCACCACTGAAAAAACACCCCACTTTCACAGGCATACTCACCAAGACTTTAAATAGTTAAAATTTCACAAAAACAAATACACAAAGACGGACAAACTACTACACGTTTGTGTTGAATCTATCCTTGTTAGAATAAAGGCTTTTCTGTTTCATTCTCATCTTAAATTTTATGAAAAAGTAGGTCAAGTGCATGTTGTTAGCTGCTCTATTTAAAGCATCACGGTTTAACTCATCAGCATTAGAAAGAACATATCTCTTGATGGATTTTCCTCTACCATTTCTTGTCTTTAGCTGATTACTTTCGCCACGAGGATGCGTTGCCACAACATGCTTCCAGGCCACCCAGAATCATTGATGATGAAGAAACACACTTTCTGACTAGTTTTGGTTGGAGAGGCCGGGAAGTGATTTTTCCGAACTACATTCCCTGCTAACTTTCCCAGTTACACGACCATCCGACTGGCTGCATTGAAGACCTCAGTGATGAGGCACTGTCACATTTAAGCTGCGAACCAAGCACCCTCAGGAGCACTAGACAACACGTCACCTTTCATACCAGCAGTCAATAGAGATGTCTACCCAGGCACTTCCAGTGACTTTTTTTGGTGTGTATTACAATACTGCCTAAGGGAAAGCTTTGGCTAGAAAAATCAAGTGCAGAAGTCTCCTGTCCAACTGTCCTGGTTTCAGCTGGGATAAAGTTAGTTTTCCTTCTAGTAGCTGGTATAGTGTTATGTTTTGGGTTCAGTATGAGAACAATATTGATAACACACTGATGTTTTCAGTTGTTGCCAAGTAATGTTTAGACTAAATCAAGGATTTTTCAGCTTCTGATGCCCAGCCAGCAAGAAGGCTGGAGGGGCACAAGAAGCTGGGAGCGGACACAGCCAGGACAGCTGACCCAAACTGGCCAAAGGGGTATTCCATGCCATATGACATCACGTCCAGTATATAAACTGGGGGGAGTGGGGGCAGGGGGATTGCCGCTCGGGGACTAACTGGGCATCGATCAGCAAGTGATGAGCAATTGCATTGTGCATCACTTGTATATCCTAATCCTTTTATTATTACTGTAGTCATTTTATTAGTGTTATCATTATCATTATTAGTTGTTTCTTTTCTGTTCTATTCAACTGTTCTTATCTCAACCCATGAGTTTTACTTCTTTTCCTGATTTTCTCTCCCATCCCACTGGGTGGGGGGGAAGTGAGTGAGCGGCTGCGTGGTGCTTAGTTGCTGCCTGGGGTTAAACCACGACACCAACCTAGCCATCTCCAGAAGCAGGCTTCAGAAACTGATCTGATGTTAAAATTATGAAAAAAAAAAAAAAAAAAAAGCTCTCAAGAGAACACATGTACTGTAATTACCTTCTAGAAGGTCTCTGCAGATTAAGGTCTTCGCTGGACTGTAATAGAAGACTTGGATTTGAGGCAGATCCAGCTTTTAACAGCCAATTTCTACCCTGTAAGAAATAAACCATATGGCTTAGCTAAATATTACTCAGAAAAGCTTTTGATGGGTAGTTTCACACCAAAAAGTACCTTCTGGGTAAGCATGCACGTGGTTGCAAACTTGCTCTGCCCAGAGACTTCTTTGAGGAATCCTTCCATTATCAACTCTTGGCAGAGCAATTTCCACCAGTTCTCTGGCCAGTCTTTTCCACTACCAAAGAGAGGGTGTCTTCGGTATCTGTTTGGCAAGCGTTGAGAACTCTGAAATTATTGGAAGAATTGGTCAGACTTCTCCCGTCCTTGTGGAGGAAAGCTTCCAATATAACCAGTAAACCAAAAACCAGAGATGAGAAGGAGCATGTCCTCAAGAACATTTCTCCACGGAACAACTTTGCAGAAAAGTCACAAGCCAGAATATTTTATTCAAGTTTACATAATACCCATTACAATAACCACACCTACAGCACCTCAATGATAAGAGCATAAACCGTGTGCATTGCCTCATTCACATCACCTGAAGAGCAGTTTCACCTCTGCTGACCTAATCTACTCCTGCGCTTTCTGCCAAGACTGTGACAAGATCATGACTTTCTTTTGTAGTAAGGCCCCAGACAAACCTACACTGAGATCAGAGAACTGTTAAAACATCTCCCTTTGTATATGGAGGAGGTTATAGGAACAACCCAGCCATCCACAGCAACAAAGTAAGTAATCTAGTGCAGTTTGTATTCAACTGGTTCAGGTCTATCTTACATTGCATGAGTTCAAACAGGAGCAGTTACCTGTTCTGTTTTTAATTAAAAAGACCCTACAGAAGTAACAGTAAATTGACATGCCCTGTTTAAATCCCAGGACAGGGGTACAAAGCCAGGAGGAAGTTCACTACAAATGTCTGTTCTACTCCTCCTCTCCTCTGGCCTTCATTGCAAAGTGGGTTTTGTTTGGGTTTTTTTGTTTTGTTTTGTTTTAAAATGTTGCCGATTTACTTGTCTCTTACCAATGGTTCAGACTCTAAGCAAGCTGATTAGCTCCTGTCTGATGAGTTTTCACCCCCGCCTGAGCTCAGGGCCCAAATGGATGGCAAAGGGCTAAAAAGCCCATTTTCACAAGAAGAGAAACTCTTGGCATGACCCTGAAAAGTTGCGAGATTTCCTGAAACAGGGAAGTAACAGGGGATCAAGCACCAGTAGGTAAAAGTGTCTCAGACAGAAAGAAGTTTCGATTTATTGCTAGCATATGAAATCAACAGAAAGGCAGGCTTCAGACCCTGTTATTTGCAGACTTGCTGAATGCCCCCTCCACTGGGGAAACCACATGGTCAAACAAGTATTTTTTGTTTATATATATACACAGGTGTGCATGTATATACACCAATGCTATATCCTCCAGAGAGTGTATGTGTATATATAGACATATCTGATGCTGGCTAGATAAGGACATCCCATGGGAGAGGGTGGTGGGAAAAAAGCAGGGGGTGTGACTAACAGTTATAATCTTGGACGACAGGAGACATTGGGGTAGAGGCTCATCTCTCACCATTTATAGGGCTGGTTGTTAACACACATTATCCAGATTCCTGTCAGTACTTCTACCAGAATCCCTTCATCCCAGGTACTGTGCAAACACAGAGCATCTATCCCCAAGAAGGCAGTTCTTCTTATAAAGGAAAATAGAACAGGCTGATGTAGAAGAAAAGAAGAAGCCAAGTGAAAAAAACCCAGGACAAGCAGCAGTCAAGCACACAGTGGCCTGCTGAGCTCCATACCATCTCCAAGGATCACAGTAAGGAACAATTTGGAGAATTTCAGACAGTCAAGGAGCTGCTATCCTGCACGTACAGGGAGAGGAGCAGCAAGAAGAGGGGCTTGTTTCAGACCTTTAGCAGCAGGGGATGGAAGCTGGAGCAGCGAGCCGCAGGCAAGAGGGACTCAGCTTGCTGCCAGATGGGACCAGGGCAGAGAGTCCTGATGGTAAACACAAGTGAGTCACCTATTCAGCAGGCAACGAGAAAGCGCCGAGTCTGATGTCCTCTCTTCTAGAGAGCCCTCGTACAACTTCTAACACACATTACTTAAAGGCATGACTACATTCCTAAGCTTTCGGTTATGCCAGTTACATTAATTACTCCAATGGCTGCACATTTTCAGAGCATGGTTTTGACTTAAAGAACAAATTCAAGGATAAAATAACTATAGAAGGAATAAGATGCAAACCAGTAAACTGTTGGGCTAAAGTCCGAGTTTGGGCCAAGCATCGTCAATTAAGCTTGGCATAGGACTGACCAACAGAAGCCAAAATAGCAATTTCAATTTTGTACAAATTATTAAATGCTAGAGGTAGTACTAAAAGCCACTCACAAACAGTCACTGAGACTACTAAGAGCAACAAAATGATTGCTGAAATAGCTACAAATTCCCCTGTATGCTGATAAAAGGAGATCTTAAGAGCTGCAAATTCTTCTCTGTTTAGCAGGGTTAGTATAATATTTCTGTCAATGCAGCTCTAATTCAGTTTCCCAGAAGACTTTGTTCACTTTCATGGTCTGACTCAGCTTTCAAATATTAAGCGAAACATGGTCTCCCTTGTGGGCCACCCAAAGCCTGTTGGAGGCCACCTGGACTTTGCAAAAAGATACCACTAACTTAAGAGCATGATTTCTCCATAAGCTATACACAAGCTTTTAAAGCAACATACATACCAGTCAGCCTCAGACAGGTATAGCATGTAAACTTATGGTGATATTGACTATTTCATACACTCATTCTAGAGTGTACATTGATGCAACAAAGTAAAGAAACTTTTTTTTTGAAGTTATGTTAGCCCAGAGAAGGGTAGTCTTGTAGGCAGTAACAAGTTACTCTGTATTTGCAGTGCAAATTTGGCATCACCTTCACTTCTTCCAGTAACATCTAATAAATTAACAATTAAGACTACATCAAAAATCTGCAACAGAATATTTTTCCCCTAGACACACTTGTGAGACAATTAGCAACTTAACTTTCTTATTAAAAGGAAAAAAGAGGGACAACATTCACCCAGTTTTATTAAGCATTACAGGTTATTTCCCCCCTCCAGGTTGTAAACCTGTGATTCTGTTCTTACTCTCATATTTTATTTCTGGTGAGTTTCTTGCCTAGTATTTCAAAAACATTGTCAGTAAGGGTATGTAGAAATCATTTATTTTCATTTTAGTATCTTACTTCCCAGCTCACTACTCCAAGTCTGCCAGCAGTACAAAGCTAGAATGCAAGCCATCATTTGCTTTGTTCAAACAATAAACCAACTGATTACCAAACAAAGATGTGTTTATTCTTCATTTTGAAAAGGCTATTCCTTTCAGGATAATGGGAATCATGCATCTTCACAAAAACACACTTAACTATATGAAAACATCAAACTCACCATGAAGAAAACAAAAGCTCAAGCCTTACAGGAAGAGCTTTAGAACCTCTGCCAATACTTGGGCTGGCATTCATGTGTTTAACAGACAATTGTCAATAACCAACTCAAAACAACCCACAAAATACAGGACAGCTCCACACAAGGCACAGAACAGGTACTATTATTTCTAAGCCAAACTCTTGGGCCATAGAGGGCTGAACATTGCAATGTCAAGAAAAACAGAACTCAGATGGCAAGAGCTTGGAGGCAGAAACTGTTCCTTTGCTGTATGTGCATAAAATTAAGTACAACATGCTACAGAGTTCTGCTATTTTTATGGCTGTTGCCTTTAAAGATAACAATCTAGTTTGCTGCATGGGAAGTGCTGCTGAGCAGCTTCAGAAAGTCTAAACTACCTCTATTTACAGATCCAGCTCTCCAAGAAAAACATACTAAATAGATATATATATATGTCTGTGTGTGTACACACACATTTTTATGCATGTATATCAATGCATTCTTTGGTATATCAACAGAGGAATACTGCAAGAGTCCCTCCACTCTCAGAACACAAGGATATTTACTGTCACTTACAGACCCTCGGAGAAACAGAATGGGAAGTCTAGTTCCAAACTTCTCTTCCAGGGCACTCACTGCAGACAGCAGCTGATATGCTTGCTTCCCAAAGTCCTGTAAACCACCTTCTGAGTCTCTGGGGACTGCAAAACAAGAGGCTCTGAAATGCACAAAGAAAACCAAGTTTAACACATATACAAATCAAGTCCCCTCCCCTTCTTTCAAATATTGTCTATCAAGTGGTAATGAAATAAAATACACACTTCAAGTTACATTAATATAAACAATTAAACATGTTTAAGCGTAAAGAACTAGGACTGAAACCATGAGACCAAGCAAATTAACCACAAGGGATTTTGACTTTTAAGACAGCTGCCCAACCCAACAATAAGCAGTTCTTCATGACACTTGCTGTGACAGAACAACATTGTCCCAGCAATCTTCTGAGTTTAGTATTTGAATATTTGGACTGGTTTAGGCATACAAGACATTTCTTTAATTGCACCTAATAGCAAAGTTTTTGCCTGTTTTTTTTGGTTGTCTTTTTTTTTTTTTAAAACCACAAAGAGGAAAAAAACAGAAGGAAAGAGCAACCCCATTAAAGATTTTCTAGGGTTTGGTAATATATTTATTACTGACTGGAAGAACCCATCGAAAAATTATTGGCACAAATCACTTCCAAGAAGGAGAAAAAGGACAATGATCTATATCAAGTGATTTAGTTCTGCAACACAAATTCACTGTGTGGCTCTTGACTGGCATAGCAACGTGACTACAAACATAGAAATTATGACCTCTCAAATTCTCTTCTTGGTTAATTTTAGTAAAGGCCAGGCAAAGGTTTCTTAATCCTTGAGCATACAGGAAATGTAGCTGAATTGATAACACTCTTCCAGAAAGCAACACAGCATAACATCTTATCTCTGATTAAGAAGCATCAGGCTAGCAGCGAGAACAAGGAATCCTTTGTTATAACTTCAGGGAAAAGGTGTACATGCACACAGGAGTAACTGAGGAAGGCATTTCTGCTCATACCTGTGTGACTACCGACCCCCTGGCTTCCCTTCAGCACATTTGTGAGATTATTAGCAATGCTGGAAAGAACGTATGTCAGCACACACTGTAACAGGAGAACAGCTCCCTTAACACTCAGGCAATTTAACCTTAGACACATGATATTGAACTCCACCTGCAAGTGTTTTCTTTTGGGATTAATTACCAAACAGGACTTACTTCTAGGAACCGTGACTGTATTTTTTTTACAGGCTTTCCCACAGCCTAACTTAGAGCTTATAAACTGCCTCATGGCTTGCTCAGCTATTTAGGAGAAGGTTAGAGACAGTTGTTCAACGACAAACTTCAGGCTAAACATCTGCAAGATCAGAGGCATAAAAAGTCAATTCTTTTAGATAATTTGCCTTCTAAGTCAGCCTGAGAACATGTTAGCTCTTGTACCAGTCTTCAGGGAAGAAAGCTTACCTGGACCTGCAATTATCACAGCATTCATCTGTGCCCATGATGCCAGAGGAAACCTTTCGGAGTTGTCTGTCTTCAAAATGAGACAAGATGATTCTGCCCAAGGGAATGTAGAGAATTAAATGAAAGACCAAGATTTTACACATTAAATTTATTGCAGAAAACAGAGTTGAAATCAGCATCATTAATTAATTCACTGGGGAGCCAATTATTTGGCCTTGATTTCTCTAAAGAAAAAGTTGGGGTTTTTTTTTTTTCTTTTTTGAAAAGTAAATAAGGAAACACTTGATGTATATGTGTAAATATGCTGAAGGCTGTATTTTTTGACGCTGCTTCTTCATATAAAACATGTTTGCAGAACACATTGTGAGTATAAGATGCCTTCTGGTTACAATCTCCAGTTGTGACCGAGTCGCAATAGCTCTTATCAAAGCTGACTGAAATGACATAAAGCATTAAATAGATTCCAGTACTCACTTCCTCCTGCAGCTGTTTGACACAAGGTACTTCTCTATTTTTGCTAACATCTTCAGTTTGTACAACCGGAACTTTTCATTGCGTATCTCACTTAGAAGATGTCTGTCAGTCAAAAGGAAAAACGAAGAGCCTTAAATACTGACTAATATTCCCCTGTCCCACACCAAAAATTAAATACGCCAGATAACTGTCTCAATCAAATTCACCAGAAAGAGGTAGAAGAAAAATATCCTACTAAAACCAGATCCAAACTGCCTGCCTGTTTCTCCACAATCTTGATCCTTATAGCACGGGGCATACTCACAAGAACACCTTGTTCATATTCCTCCAAATATGACAATTATTCTAAACAGAGCAGCAGGAGAGACAGAGAGCTTCTTCCAACCCCACAGGCTACTAAGCTTCAGAAATCCATCCCAGAAAGCACAGAGGAGGGAGGAAAGGACAGAGGGCATTGAGAGAGGGCGATTTCTCTCACTCTCTAGTTTTCCAGACTCTGGCAAGTTCTCATCAATGCCACTGCCAGATCACAAAATGTGCTAAGATATCATCACTCTTCTTTCAAGAAAGTCAGAGGTGGCATGTTCGGACACATTGACCTGTTGCCTAATTTAACATCCTCTATAGTAATCACTGGAAGCATCCAACTGAGAAAATAGCGTGGGAGTACTTGATGGGCGTATGGAACACTCGCTCTGCCCATGCCCTGAGCTGCTGCATGAGCCAAACCTGAGCTACCATCTGCACCACACTCCCTGTGCCACATGGCATCCCAAACAAGCCAATACTGCAGGTGTTGGGCACCACATTAACACAGCTACACCATTCCAGCTCAAAGATGAGCAAAGCAAGTTTCTGCCTGCCTGGAAAACAGAGCAGGGAAGTATATGGTTTCAGAGTCTGGCAGTCTGCTGACACAAGTTCAAATGACTGAGTTCAGACATTTTTGTGGTCCTATACCAGCTACGTACAAAGTTAACAGGAGATATCTACAACCACGACTCCCCCTCCCAGAAGAAAAAAAAATACATATTTCTCCACTTAGACATGTAAATAGTGGAGAGAGAAAAGTAATTCTAAAGCATCAGCACTCCTAAGGGGTGATGATGGGTCTAAAACCAGGTCAGATGGGTCTAAGAACAGGTCAGGTGATTTACAAGGCAAGTGACCAGGTTTTATCACTGCCTGTCTTGCAAAGCATTTTCAGAAAGCAGTACTGGAACGAGGACAAACTCATTAACATTAGTGCACTTGTGGATTATGTTCCACAAAAAGTATAGCATACTTAGTACTGTGTGTATG
This sequence comes from Aquila spilogaster, assembly GCA_024606505.1. NCBI lineage: Eukaryota > Metazoa > Chordata > Aves > Accipitriformes > Accipitridae > Aquila > Aquila spilogaster. The sequence goes on from JANHGO010000001.1 coordinate 106,649,090, forward strand.
CAGGAAATGACTTGGAACCATTCCGAAATATTAATCACATTTTCAACCAAACCCATGCTGCTCCTCCTTTTGTTTGGTATGTTTCAGCTATCCCTGTCAAAGCAGTTGTCTTCAGTCATTTACCTGTTAAAAGACAGGTCTGCCGCAGTCCACAGGATGTGACAAGAAGCAGGAAGCCCATCACGACCAGCTCTCCCAATTTCTTGATAATAGGATTCCATTTCCTTAGGGGCACCGTAATGAATAACCATCCGGATATCTGCTTTATTGATGCCCATTCCGAATGCCACTGTAGCCACAATACACTACAAAACAGAAGCCACATGCTGAATGTTTTGATATGGGCATCAAGAATATGCCTGGATTAATGCTCACACACTTGGTGACAACTTTTTGCTACGGACTCAAAATTCAGCCTGAATTACAATGGCTTCAAACTCACGCTCTACTTCCACAGTACTGTTGTTAAGTCTGATTTTGGTCAGAGCATGAGCATCGGATTATAAACGTAGGAGTGATGAAGTGTCATGGCAAGTACTAGAGTGTTTTCAAGCAGCTATTCTCAAACAAAAGGCACAAAATCTATCGTGAAGAGGAACACAATAAGTCCCAGGATAACTCTTTGCCTGCTTAGCTGCAGGAGGAAGAAAGCAGCTCACAGAACTTGTGATGATATTGTTCCAGCTACCACTATTTTCCTCAGATGCTATGCATTTTTAAGAGACTTCCTTAGGAATTTGAAGCATAAGCCAGGAACCCTATTACTGTCATAGACAAGCAGTTTCTTCGCCCAGAACTGGAGACAGAGTAAATGGGAAACACATGCTGATATTTCCAAATTCTCTTCTCTACCAGACACTCTACAATTATAAATAGGACGAAGTGGACTTAGTTTCCTACATACCTGAATTTCATCCCTCATGAACTGGTGATAGGTCTCTCTCCTTTGTTTGATTCCCATACCAGCATGGTATGCACGACAGGCCACACTGAGTTTCATCAATTCAAACACAATCTGTTCAGTGGCCTTTCTTGAAGGACAGTAGATGATAGTGGGGCCTTCAAACTCATACACAGGACTGCTATAAATAATAGCAACACGTAAAGACACAGAACTGAAGAAGCCCACCCTTCTGCAAAAAGCCCAACTGAACATAGTTGAAAAGGCAACGTAGCTTTTCCAGCAGTTCACCTTCTTGGGGATTTAGAAATGGAAACAGATTTTAACTAGTCTGCTCGTACACAAATTGTCTGCCCGTTGGAAAAATGGGCTTGGAAGTTATTTGGTGCTCTTAAGTTTATTTTGCAGAACACAGAAGATTTTGGTCTCTGTAGAAGCAGCAAGATAAGGCCTCCCAATTTCCTTCAAGTCATCAGGAAATATGTTTTTACAGCTGTCACTTTTGAAAAGGTCTATGTTTACATAACAAGGTACAAATGAGCGATGACAAATTCATTTATATTGCTGTAAGGGTATACGTTGTAGCTTGCGACAAGGAGAACAGGGCCAAAATGGCTACACCACTGGGTCTGCTAACAGAAAAGGACTGCAATTCTACTCAAATAAGCTTTATTAAAAAAATGATCTTACCACAGATTTATAATGGACTCACAAACATTTTGTACAGTACTGTTTGGAAAGTTACCCAAGAGCCAATCCATCATCATCATGCAAACTGCACAGTGTCAGCAGGTCCTCTGAGGATCAAATGATCCCAAAGATCCTTAAGTTAGCAACACGTGAAGAGCGAGAGTCCATAAAGAGCAAGAGTCCATCACTCCTTACCTCAAAAGCCCCCCCTTTTAAGTTGGGTGAGGGGGGTGGGCACAACAACATGGGACACGACACAACAAGTGACTAGCATGACATCAGAGCCAAACTATGGAGAAAGCCCAGGCTGCTCCTCACCAAATGAGTTTAAGACTGCTAACAATTCTTAGTACACACTACCAAAACTCCAAAATACCAAAGTATATCTGAGGGATCAACAAAACCAGGCTTAAATCCTTACCTTTGTTTTCTAGTAAGGAACTGCTTCAAATCCCTAAGGATGTTTCCACTTTGTAATCCAACTTCCAAGTACAGGTTAGGTCTGTCAAAACTAGTACACATGACCTGGGGATTTTTCAGGTTCAGACAACTCACTATGTCTTCTCTAATTGATGGACTTGCAGTTGCGGTTAAAGCAACAATGGGAACCTGCAATAAGAAGTAGAAGAAAAAGTCTAAAGAGCTCTCACTGATATTTTTTTAACCAAAAAAATCAGGAGTCAAAACTGAAATAGCATGGAAACAGCCACTTTAATCTGTTTATGATGACTGGATCAGCTCAGCTATTTGAAAAATACAGTTAATACTTAGCTTCCTAGAGTTTTGGTCTACACTGTTCAGGAGAGTAGACAGGGACAGAGCACTGCTGAAATATAGGGTTTTATTCTGAATGTGTGCTTTCTTTAGTTAGACCTTCAACGAGTCTACAATAATTCTCTGATGTGGTTCGCTAAATTTAGGAAACATAGGACAAAACTTCCAAGAGCAGCATATAAAGTTCAGGTCTAAGTTTTTAAGCTTATGCAATAAATGCTTGAGGAATGTCTAGAAAACACAGCTGCTCGCTCTTGAGAGCTACTCAGCCAGCCAGTTAAAGAAAAAAAAAAAATCCCTCAGTGTTAAACCAGAAGCTTACAGACATTGTCTTCTACAGCATAAGGATCCAAAGTAATTTAATTTTCAGAAGTTTCTGGTAGTCCAGGTTCAGAATATCCTCCATTTAAGCATTTGGAAAAAACCCACAAAGCTCAGTCACTGACAGGGACTGCATAAACTCCAAAACAGCATGGTAACTACACCCAAAGAGCAACATTAAAAGACTGATATTTCAAACTATCATATAAAATGAGATAGTATCCTTCTCTTACATTGGATATCAAATATGTCAAAACCTCACCGATGGCAGAGCCTTCTTTAATGAGCCTAAACTTCTAAAGGAATTTCTGAAGTCATGGCCCCACTCGGAAATGCAGTGAGCTTCATCAACAGCTATGAGAGTAATACCTGATGGACACAGAACCACAGCATGGACACATTAACAAGACAAACCAACACAAAGTGACAAAATACAAACACCCCATTGCGCTCAATTTCAAGCTTTCCTGAGAAGGCACAAGCAGTCTCCTTAAATTTTTGTTTCTAGAATGCCTTCTGCTGTGTGGACTCCCCAAGCCCATTTTTGTAATGCCCTCTTTTGTAAAAAGGCCTAAGAGCTTTTTACAGACTCTCCCACCACCGTCTCTGCTTCCTTCTCCAAGCTCCTAATCTCCAACATCCATCACAATGGATCAAAATCTTGAGCTACCTCTGACAGGACCTTTTCCCGCCCCCTGCTTCCCAGAATTCCTTAATAATAGTCACAAATGCTGATTACATATGTCATTAGTTTTATTTTCTGGATTGTAAAACAAAGCCTGAGCATCTCAGGTCTGCACTGAAGAGAAGTGAAAGTCCAAAACAATATGAGGGGAGAGGGGTTAAAGATAGCCCTAGAAAATAATCTTACGTTTTCCAAATCAGAAAAACCCTTCAAACTGAGTACAGGTATCACATTCTAATCTGCATGTTCAAAGCACCCTAGTGTGAGAGAGGCCAAGCACACAGCTTCTCGGGACTCCAGAAATTCAGATGGCTCCTCTTCTCCCTAGATAGTCCTCCCTGCCTACAGCACTAGAAACTCAGTTCCTTAGTAAAAAAAAAAAAAAAAAAAAAAAAAAAAAAAAAATTGTTGGAGTTTGTTTGCCTTTAATTTACCCTACTATGAGAGATGCATCAGCTGCATCATCTTTGACAAAAAGAGAATTTTTAAGATGCACTACAGTGTTTCAAAACACAATTTCCTTGTTACTTTCTGAGAAATATCAGAGAAATTAGAATACTTCAAAGGCTAAAATATTTAGTGATACACATTTCACTTCCTGTGATTTGAAGATAAGTGTTTTAGCACCTCTGTTCCCAGGAACCTGTCTAACATTCCCATGTCAAGACCATGCTAAAGACACTACTCACGTATGACCTTTTTTCATCAACAACAGGATCTTCTGTCACCATTTATTGGCAGTCACTACACTAGCCGCTGAGCTCACTAGTGGTAAGAAACTGGTGAAAAATGTTGAAGCATTAAATTAAGTTCAAATGTAATTATGAATTTCAGCTGCCTGCCAACTCATCCACAACCTTATCCCCAACTTACCAATAGTTCGGTCAAGATCCTGAAGTAACTCCAAGTTCCCCAAACAAAACTCTGGAGTCATATATATGACTCTGTACTGACCCCTGAAAACATCAAGAAAATACACTGTCACAGAAGGAAAAACCTTAGACAACTCAACCAAGTGGAAAAAACCCATGATTGTCTAGAAAATGTAAATGAGAACAAGTACAGACTTCTGGATAGGGAACAAGAGGAAACAAGTGAAGACCGTAGAACACATTCCACAACAGTAAAAGCAAGGTAGTATACAGCGTTACAGGAAAAGGTAAAACAGCAGAGGGATTTACTAGCCTTTAAAACAAGAAGAGACTGTTGTGATGACTTGGTGACAAATACAGGTCTAAGACCTGTGTAAAATCCCGTATGAATTGCAACATAAAGCTGAGACAGCAAGCCCCATCTCCCCAGCCAGAGGGCACAAGAGGGTGGCTATAGCATCCCACATGCTCAGCCTGGGTGAACGCAAGCAATACCACTGACTGCCAGGTTCCAGGTCTGAGCCAGAATCAAGCGTTTCAAGCGATGACAGATCAGGGAGAGACCCCACCTCCCAAACGTTAACTCTCAGAACCTGCAGTCCCAGAAAGCTTAGCTAAGACTTACGCTTTGATACATTCTTTGATGTTTTCTGACTGAGCTGAACCAAGCAAGCAAGCTGGAATCTCTGACATTCTGCAGAAATAAAAAGCACAGTCATGAACAGATTTACACTCAATGCTTTCTGCCTTAGCTTTCAGCCTATGCCAGCTCTTCATAAAGGAAGTTCAAGCTGCGCGGTCAGAGACTACATTCTTCCAAGGATCTTTGTGGGAAAAACCTTTTGAAAAAGCAAGAGGAGTCAGTGGCTATTCCTGCCACCCAAATCCTCTTCCGCTTTCCCTCCATATGACCCCCACACCACACACACTTGATTAGCGCAATAACGAATCAGAGAAATAAAGACCATTTTCCTTGCACGAGAGCTAAGTTTACTAATAAAACATTGAAAAGGAGAAAATATGGTAAGTTTATTTTCTTTAGCTATTATTTTATGCAGTTCACCACATTTGAATATAAGCCACATTAGCTTGCAATTTTTTGCCTCTCCTTTCAATCTTTTGTGAGCTACTGGTGCTGCATCTGCTAATTTTCAATCAGGTGGCTGCTTTTTAATGACAGATACAATAGTTACACTTACCAGCTCAGCTGCTTCATATTTGACCTCTTTGAAGACCCCACAACCCCTGTCCTCTTAAAACGCAGTAAATCACCGTTATTAGTCTTTTGTTTCGATAGCTTCTCCCCACTTATTCCTCCATGTTTCAGTCCTTGGCAGAACTGCACCCAGACTGATAGACAAATTACTGAATTGCATTAGGTTGTAGAAGTTCAGTCTCCTCAGCCTTCTAAATGAATGACCCACTGAGAAGGTAGTGAAAAAACCCTTTCCACTGAAGAAAACAGTATAAAAGCCAAAGAAGCTACTGAATACATATAGACACCCTGCTGATCAATACTCAGTCTAGAAGCTCGCTATAGAGCCATCTTAGGCTCTCCAGCCACTCATCTGCACACAGTCATGATGTGCAGCAGAAAATACCACACATAATTGATATTCCTTACTTCAAAAAACTTTATATCCTCTCTTTCACAAAAGACCTGTTCTTTCTAAGTTGGACAAGGCAGGAACGAACTAGACAACTCAGCACGATCCCCACAGCTTAAAAGAAAAAATGTCAGAAGTGAATAGCTGTTATAACAGAAAGCAAGTACACATAGAGAAAGCATTATCAGGTATTAAAATCAAAGAGATTTATCTTGACAACACCTCTAACTGCTCAGGTAAGAGCAATTCACTGTCACCCACTAGTTCCCCCATCAGACCTTTTAAATGAAGAGACCAGGTGTTAGGGGACCTACTACACTGTCTTAAAAGTCTGTGCCATAACTTTGATCCGAACGGCCTACAGCTGCCAGCTCTATGTTGTTCAGATGTTACTTCTCAGACCCAAAGGAAGCCCTACCAAATTTTGACATAACTCTCACAGACTGAAATAGCTTGTGAAGCTTCTCTATCATTTCGGTCTGCACAAAAAAGGGCCTGTGAATCCAGAAATACTTGAGAAGGATCCACCTTCAGGAACCACCCACCAGCATAGATCCTTTGCTAATTCAGCCTACAGTTCACGTAATTGGCAAATCCAGTGATCTTAGACTATTTACACAGTTTCCATGTGTTCCTTGAGAAACATATGCTTTACAGCTGACACACAAACAGCTTGCTGTACGAAGCTGCAACCTTAAACACCAAGAAATGCCACAAGCAGAATCCGTGGGTTTCCACAGGCAATACAGCAGCAGCTTGTTACTACTGCATTACTTACGTCAGCTGCAGCACCTGGTCTTCCATCAAGGAGATAAGAGGACAGATGACAATTCCTGTACATCCAGTGTAAACAGGAGGAAACTGGTAGCACAAGCTTTTTCCATAGCCTTAAAGAAGAAAGGCAGAACTCAAACATCATGCTTTCTATGCAGCTATAACACACAGCTACATAAGACAATTCTAACACCTTGTTGAGCTCCCCTCCTCTCCCGCCAAAGGGTGATATTTGTTCTGCTATAGAGCAACAAATATGCAAGATAAATATGGTTAGCATCTATTCGAGACCCCTCCCTATAGCAAGGTCAGTGACAAAGGCTAGGACAGAAAAACAAGTAGCCAGCATAGCTGGCTCAGACTTACACAGTCTCAATCAGGGCACCCTGCTCAGATGAGCCACATGGACAGTCTCTGAGTTTGAGCCCTACTCTCCCCAAAAAGGAAAAGATTTTTCACCACTTCTTAGGATGTAAGGTAACTTACCAGTTGCCATGACAACAAGATTATCTCTTCTGTCTTCTAAAACAGAATTGATCACTTTCCACTGGACCCTTTAAATTAAGCAACGGGGAATATCTTACTTTTGCCACCACACATAACATGTAAATTCTGTGAAAGTGCATATTCAGTTGAATTTGAGGTTAAAGAAACACTTCTGGCTGCCTTATAGAGTGTTGTCTTTGCACAGTGCAACCGCTCAAACACTCCAACTACTGCAGGTAGTCCCACCAGTGTTATAGTGGGGATCTCTAACTAAGGCAAGCAACATTTGATACAGTCATTCACAGAAGATCACAAAACAAACCGTGTTCACATACTTAGTAACTGATCCAGAAACACTGCGTAAACTAGTTATCTTCAACACAAGAGATTCTGAACAGGACCTTGATTTTGCCAATCAATTTTCATCCTTTTGTGGTCTCGCAAGTGTACATAACTGCGGTTAATTAAAAAAATCCCCACGCCCCCATTTCCAAAAGTTTACCAAATATTTTAATTGGGTAAAACAGTTTCACCCCAAGTGTTGCTCTTAGGCTGTGTCTTGCACAGAAAGCATTCCACCACTAGTCATCCAAGAAGATTTCATCACACTCCCATCGAACTTAAGAACTGTAACAGCAATGCTTGAGTACATAACCACATACTGCATTGAGATTACACCACACTAGATAAAGGCCTGTCCCTCCTTAATTAGAGCCACATAACAAAGGATAACCAGACTAAGGAAGTTTATCATACAGAGAATAACATTTGTGCAGTTTGTTGCTCGCTGTTTAAAACACCTGAACTAGACCCGATACAATAAAGCTTCAATCACAGGAGGTATGCTGTCAGAAGAACCAAGAAGCTCATCCTCTACTGTGAGAGCAGAGTATTGTAGTTAATACTCTGCTCATCCTCTACTGTGAGAGCAGAGTATTGTAGTTAATACTCCATAAGATTGATTTTGACATCTTGTTGTGGCAAAGGCTGCTTTTCTTTTCCTAGAGATTTAGCACAGGTCCTATTTGTTAGTGGTTTTTAAAATAAGTAGTAATAAAAAAAAAAAAATCATACGAGTTGAAAGAAGGGAAAGAAAATGAACCCTAGAGTGCACATTTTAACAGTAAATACACTTACGGTTTAAAAGAAGAATGCCCAAAATAAGTCTTCAGACATGTGATGTGGCTTTCACTGGGTACTGGCAGCAATGGATCTTTAGTGGGACAGAGGAGAAAAAAAAAATCATCTGTGATTAAATTTTAAAAAGACAAAGCACTGTCTTGACAGACAACAGTCTGCTCATGGTTAGTGATGCCCAGGGCCTAGGATTTGGGCAACTGCAGTGATAAGAGACATATCAAACTCCAGAGATATTTTTGGGCTAGAATAAGGGATCAAAAAAGCAAACAGGCTCCTCAGAGACTCTGCATGAGAAGGAGAACATATGGCTTGATTAATGAGATAATAAAGCAATAGGTATTGTAACGCATAGCTGCATTATTTGGAACATGTTCAGACAAGGTACTAGAGATGTATTACTAGGCATGCCTTGAAAGACCCTACTGAAGTTACACTAATCAATACCCAACACTGCAAGTTGCTAACGAAGTCATGGTCCAAAAATGACACACAAGGGAATGCTGATCTTGCTGTAACCACTGCATAAACGTATTCAAGATCTCTGTTGAAATTTACAATTAACATTCAGCAGTAGAAAGCATGACATCTCCACCTAGTTTTTGTCCGTTGGGCCAGCACACATTCCCTGTAACAGCCTGTCTGGCTATTGTTCAGAGATGAACTGAACAAAGAAACAATTAACTCATCCATCCCCATCTAGCAGCCCACGTTCTGCTTGGAAGAAGCAAGCGGCTCTTCTCCTGCCTGATGCTGTTATTGTCAGTGACAAGGTCCGCAGTCTAACTTACAGAACCAGGGAAGAAAGCTTTCACGCAGTGAAAGCTTCCACACCTTCCAAACAAGCCGAGGTGTATTTCACTTCACATTTCAACCTCTTTTCCCCATTTGTCTCCACAGGGCCACCACCAAAGCATTAGGTCAATATCACCCCCAAGCCAGAATTTCCTAAGAATTCTACCACGAAGCAGCAGTAGTGGGACAACAGAACAAAAGCATGTACCGGAGGTACCATCTTCCCCTCTGCTGTGTTCTGAATAGGCACCCTCAATTCTGCATGACCTCCACATCCCCAGATCAGTTTTACTCCCATTAAGCATACATAACGTCTACTGATCGTCACAGAAGTCAACTGTGTTTTGGCAAGAACACCTTTAAATTTTCATCTCAACACACAGACAAGTACTCCTTTCGATACCCAGATGAGCTTTAACTTTCTGCTTTAAGAAACCAAGCACAAAATGTCGCTGTGCTTCCACATCTGCTTCTATAGACAGTGGGTTGTTTTTTTTTTTTATTAATCATGCACTATAATTCAAAACATACCCAAACATTCCTCCTCTTCTTCCTCAATGCCTTCATCTTCTTCACCACCTGGTGCAACATTCAACTCTGTGTCAGGAGTTTTTCTAGCTTTATCGGACTCTCCTTCAGTTAAAACTCCTTCGCAATCATCTACATCTTCTAAAGACTGAGAAATCAGGAGAAAAAGTTATTTTGGAGCATGAAAGGGTAGATACAATTCATATCTGAGGTAATACGATAAAGGGACACATGAGTTTTTATCTACTTACGGCATGAAA
>JANHGO010000001.1:106659019-106713074 GCA_024606505.1 Aquila spilogaster
GGCCAGGGAGTTGGTAGATGCCAAATCCCCCCCCCCCCCCGGCCCGGCCCTGCCGCCTCACCCGCCCGCCAGCACCAGGCGCAGGCCGAGCCGCGCCGCTCCGCTCCTATTGGGCAATGCCGCGCTCCCAGCGGCCCCCGCGCCGCCGTCGGCACCGCCCCGCGGTGGGCAGCGTCGGGGCGTGCGCGGACGCTAAAGATGGCGGCGCGAGGGGCTACTGGGGGCTGCTTCGGCTTGGGTTAACGGCGGGTTCCCGTTCGCATGGCTCTCTCGAGGGAGAGAAAGAAAAAAGAACAGGCATCGCTGCTTCATGTAAAAGAGCTGCTGTTGTAATACGTCCAACATTTGTACATGTCTTAGAAAACGCTTCTTACAAAACTGATCTTCAGTTGAAGATCCCTCTTCTTGTATTTGCTTTGGGTTTCTTGGTCTGGGGCACAGGGAGGACAGGGGCTGCTGATGCTCCAAACCACGCGGGCACCTTCCTCTTCCCCAGGGGCTGAGAGCTCTGTGAAGAGAAAAAGTTTAAAACATCAAAAAAACTCTATGACAACACCACCACCACCACCCACATTTCTACATCCAATTGCAACTTAAGAGCTCTGCAACCCGAACAGTGCTTGTCAGGAGATGCCCGTCACCTTAACGTAGGCATTGGAAGGCCGGCATCTCCCTGAAGAGCAGAGCTTTTTCAAGTAGCTGACTGTATAAATGAATAGGTGGCAGGGAAGATGAGGCCTGTCCTAAAGCACTGGCACACCTCTACCAGTGTTAGGAACAGTATTGAAACAAAGCAAAAAAAATCTGTCAAAAGGGCAAATAAAAACTCTTGTTACTTTGTGTGACACCCAGGGAGAAGACCGACTGCTGACCCGTTAACCAGTCTGAGGCATCCAGGTGTCAGCTGCCTTCCCTGATGACTGCTAACGCCCACCTGCGATGTCACAGGTGCCTGCCCCTCACCATCTCACCTCTTGGCAGAACTTGGCAGAAAGGGCATCAGCTCTGCAGACCACGCTGTGCTCTCTGCAACTCCACAGGGCATCTTTCAATGGATGCCATAGCAACACAAAGCATGAATTCCAGTAAGAGCATGCAGCCATGAGATAAACAGGTTTCTGCTCTCCATTCAGCCACCAGTTTTTAAATAATGGAGAGACTGATTTCTGTTGAGATGTTGGGAAGGACTTGCATCAGGACTGATCTACAGCCAGGAGAGAGGCTGCCGTACAGCCTATAGCAAGAGGTACTTAGAACACCAGGGCTCCCAGCACAAGCTCAGGTGGAGCAGGAAGGGTACACAGACCATCACACTGATCCCCTTTGTTCCTGGTTCAGAAAAACAGACTTAAAAACTGATGCTCTGGAAGCTCTCCAAGGCTATGAACAGTAAATAATGTTGTAATATATTCAGTGGTTCAAGTAAGATAGCTGCTGCGCAGTTTAATTATACCTACCTAAAAACTTAGTTAAGGATGGGGATAAACTAACCAGAATAACGGATTTGTGAACGCAAAACATGATGCAGACACCAGCTTCCCAGCCTCAAACTGGAAACTGAGACAACAAGTGATGCTGGTCAGAGCCATACGAGCAGCCTCTAGAGAAATGCAGTGTCTGTGCTCATACAGCTTGTTTACATGAGCACCACTGCAGAAATCCTTGGTGTGACGAGCAGCAATCGCACACAGCCTTGGAGGAGCAAACGTCCCCTTGAAGTGTTTGGAAGCACCTGCCACTAGAGGGCTGGCAAGATCTACTGGGGAGAAATTTCCTAAAGCAGGCTGCTGCCGTAGAAGTGGTGTACTGAGGAGGCTCATCGAGGGCAACACAAGAGACATGTTGTTCTGCATCAAGCATGTAACCATGAGAAATTGGCTGACAACTCAGGGTGAGGGTTTACGCACAAGAGAGAGCTCAAACAGAAGCTGGCTTCTGGTTTAAGATCAATACTGAAATCACCACCTCTGAGCTCCACTCCTGGCAGAGCTACTGGCAGCCTCACCTTCGGCTGAGTGTCAGCAAATAGTTCCTCATCAGGACTGAGGGCTGGCTGGTTCCTGGAAGCCAACTGGATGGGCTCCGTGCGGTCTCCTGCACCTCTGTTACCTGTCTGGGCATCATCTGTGCTCCGCGTGGCCTTTGCATAGGACAGTAACAAAGGAGGCTGTTAGGCGTATCACAGCATTAAAGCACAAACTAGACTTTTTTGAAAGTAAATTAGTCTAATTATAAAAAGGAGTTCCAACATCCCCTCCTTAATAAGATCCCTAGCTATTTCTTATCCATATCACCGAAGCAAATTCGAGCTAGTGAAATGCATTCATTGTAAATAAAGAATATATCCTCTGTATCAGTGGCTCAAAGAACTCAAAATACTTGCTTCCACGTCAGCAGCGCTGTATTTTCAGACCTGTTTTTCAAACAAAGGTGTTAGCTGAAAATGGCAAGGGGGCGCACAAATCTATTAACTTGTGATTGTTACATCAGGCCTGTGTGTTACTGATGGAAACAACTCAAGCTAAGATTTTTGCATCAACTCCACATCTCTGATTCATGATTTCAATCTCACTTAGAGAATCGTTAATGGCTGATGGGTACTGCATGCTTTGTTATGGTAAGAACACCTATTTACCAAAGCTGAGGGCACCACTTGCGGATGGGTTTTTTCATCTCCTTCCTTCAATGCAGGATTGGAGAAATTACCCTATAAAAGAAACAATGTAATGTTAAAAAAGAAAAGAAAAGCAAAAAAAAAGAACATCCATTAGCAATTTTCAAAAGCTGTTCGCTACAGGGAGTTATTAGAATGAGGATTTCTCCTGGGAAGTGAATGAAGTCTATTTTGATTAGTTTTTTACATTTGCAGTCTGCTTATTTGTACAACATTAACGTGATCTCTAAGAGCATGTCATCCCTGTCACTAACTTCAGCAGCTAACAGTAGCAGGAAAAAAAACGTTATCACAGCTCAAACAATTGAACTGCCAGGTCAACTTTGGGAAACAAAATAAGCATGCTCAGACACTTACTGTAGGAACAAAGCAGTGCTCAGGGAGGCAAGAAACAATCAATTTGGCAAGGCATGAAAAATTACCTTTGCCCAAGTTAAAGAAACCATTCCAGACCTCTGTAAGGAATAGACATGAAGTCCTAGTGCATGCAGGCAGCAAAAGGATTTACTGTTCGCAATTTCTTTTTACCATTCCCACGTGGAGCAACTCATTAGAGGGTAGCCTTTTGTATAAAGTGTTGAACTGCGACTTGTGAAGACACCGAGAGGCAAACACGGGGTCGGGAAGGCTGGTCTAGCCTTTCTCAGACTGCAGTAGCAAACTCTGTATTCTCTTCTAGAGGAAACTTCTCCCGGTGACTCAGACTTAGAGCATGACACTTTTCTTGTTGTTACAGCTACATCCAGTGGCCTGAGCAACAGGGGCACTCATGAATGTCTTGGAGTTTTCTAGACAGAAAGGGGTTTGGTTTTCCCACATTAGGTTGGTCATCAGGTACCACTGAGGGCAGAACATGGACTCTGTCTATAAATGGTCCAGCTTAGGGAGAGCTTTCATACCAGCCAGAAATTTCAATTTCATATTCTTCCATTATCTCAGATACTCAAAATTCCTGGATTGTACAGGAAATCTTTTACATTCACTTCCTGAAGGGCTGGACAATAGCAGAAGACAATCACCCCTATTCTGAGCCCATTATGAAGTTGCAGTTATAACAGTATACAGCAACAGGACCAACTAGGGGGCTGATCTCTTTCCTTAGGTCAACACTCAGGAAGAGGAACCTTCCGGTCAAATCTCAGAGGAGAGGAAGACTCTTATTCAACACTGAGGAAAAGGTAGACTGGGAAGAGGGAGATGCTATGCAGTACTGCAAACAGCAACAACAAACAGCATTTGGCCTGCTTCTAAGAAGAAGAAACGTTATTTTTACAAAACCAGTTTTACAGATCTTTACTAACCTTTCTTCCACTCCACAAAGCTTTGCCCCTACTTGTTTGGTCAGCTCCTGTCTTTTCTTGCTGCCCGTCTGACAACACCAGCATCCTTCTGGCACCTGAACCATACTGAGACTTACTGCCATCCTTTTTCTCCAACAATGCAATAGCCATCCGGATGAGATACAGTTCGATATTTGCAGGAACAAGTTTTCTAATTGCTTGAATTTTGGTAGTGTCTTGAGGAAAAAAAAAATCAATTAATTGCTCTGACTCTCACTGACTGTTTTCTTATGTTGTAAGATAGACCAACTGTTTCTCAGGAATGGATAGATAAAGGCATGGAAAGCCTAGAAGTTTCATAAGAAACTATATCACGAGATCACGGGATTAATTCCCAGCTCATTCACAGAAACATAGCATCTCACCTTTAGTCTAAAACATCATAATTACCCTAACTCTAACCTGACTCTCCTGTCAATCATTTTCTCTTGAGATTAAGGCTACATACACATGTTGAATAGCCTCCCATCTTCCGCTATGCTGGAACAGAGAACTCGCACAGCAGTATGTTTAAGAAAACACAGCTGAGTCTGTTTGGGCCTGTAACTGCTGCTGAAAGGACACACTAGTCTGCAATAGGACAGGAGTACTACAAGTAGCAAGTCAAAACTCCGCAAACCTAAGTAATTAAACTCCTAAGACTGAACTTTCAGTGTCTCACATGCAGAGCCACAAATCAGAATTCGGTTGATTTCAGTTTCTGAACTAGCCCACAGTACCAGATCATGGTGTTAAGCTGAAGAGCTTTATTTCCTGCACTATCCTGCTTCTTCCTCGTAAACAAGTAATTTGCAGACAACTTCCCCTGCAGAAACTTTACAGCTCTGCTTCAGCATATTGTCCATAATCCAGTACATACAGAAAGATTCTGCCAGGCCGGTTTCTTTCAGCTTGCCTTTCATTTGAGTAAATAAATAGACTTTTAAGAACGGTCCCTGGATCTTTTCCAGCACAATACAGTTAAGTGGAAGGACCTGTAGAGTGCTACATTCCTTTGATCTTTAATGAAGCCTGATTGCCCTCTTCTGAAACATAACCTTGAAAGGCAAGCAACAACTATCATTGCAGTGCTCTGCCTTGCTACAGCCACAAGCCTTCAAAAAACGACAGGTGCAACCTAAAGCCGTAGCAGCGTTGTGATAGTTCTCATTCTCTTCATTAGTATGCTACTCCATGAGAAGCTTCAGACAAGGGCTGTGATGCTCACCTGAGTCAATAGGAGGATTGCGGATAATATCAGAAATGATCTGTTGAACTTCAGGAGTCAAACCTGCTCGCTCCAGGTTGACCGGATAGCCAGCTTGCATCGCCCGGAACAAGTGAGTGCCAACCTCATTAAGAGGAAGAGATCTGGTCTCACTGATGGTTCTCTAGGAAAACAAAGAAAGAAGGAATTAAGGTGGCAAAAGTGTCAGAGATACAACTGAAAACCTGGCAAGTTCCTGTGCCCCAAAATCAACCAGGGATTCCAGCACATAGCATCAAAGTTATCCATCCAATAGCTATACAATTGCTTCTTGTTAATTAGCCCTTGAACGCACTTCAAGCTAGCAACTACCTGACAGGTATTATCCATACTCTTGGGAAGGGCAAAACAAAATTCAAAGCAACTTCAATTTCCTACTGCAGAATTAAAAAGCAATAAAGGACACTATATAAAGTGGCTCACGGTGCTCATCTTTACAGGGCACGTGGTGTGATATCACTTTAGCCACAGGCCTCATAGCACTTGAACAACTTAGATGTGACAGGTAACGTGACCTTAGCTTTCCTTCATAACAGGAAACACACCTTTAGAAAGTCTGAATGAGAAAGGCACAGTCTTATAGTTTTGCACTGAATCTCCATATGACCTTCACATTTCAACATTACAGTCTTAAACATGGAGACGGCACAGGGAAAGGAATAGGGATTTGCTGTCTAAAGACACAGTAGAGTTAGTGAAATTTATCCAAGTAGTTATTAGCCATGACTATATACAGCCCCATGCTTAGTGTGCTTTCCCACAGGCTTCCCCGATCAGCAAATTTTTTTACATGCCCTTAATGTGTGAAGACAAAGATACAGAGCGAGATGAAGCTAAAACTCATAGCAGAAAAGCACATTGCTCAGAACTACTAAAACATGCCAATAATGTAATGGTAGCAACTATGATCAATGTCCTGCCAATCAAGATACCACTCCCGTGTTTTACAGCCACCCTTTCTCAACACTGAGGGAGGATTTAAGGGAACAAATGTGCAAATCCCCTACAGAGTTAGATAAAATATCATCATTGTTAGTTTTCAAAGAAGAAGAGACCGCCACAGTGAGGAACTTACCAGGGAGAGATTTTTCTCTTGGAACAGGACATAAGTGACATGCTCTGAGGGAGGCAGAGCTTTAGTATTCTTCCAGGGAGACGTCCCTTTCTGATCCATAGATTCAGATTTGGGGAATATGTCCGTCTGAGTGAGATAAAGAGGAGTAAAAGGATTATATCTCAGTAACAACTAATGAATCAGCCTCCCATTATCCAAAGAAGTAACAGAAATGGAGTCATTCATCACTGGGCAGACTAATGTTGACCACAAAAAAAGCAAAGAGAATCAGGACAGATACTCGCATATTTCCACCTTAATAAAACAAGCATAAGACTGCCCCAAGGCATTCATGAAGAAAAAGCCAAAAAAAAAGCGTGTCAACACAAAACTCATGGTGCTCATTACATATGTAAAACTACTCCATCAGAACAAACTATGGTATTCCATCTGCTGTTTTTGTACGGGAAGTTCCGTCATTTATTTTAAACTTTAGCTTAACAAAAAATTCTTGATAAACAGGAATGGTTTTGACTCCATGCCTAGCAATAGCTTTTTCTTAAGGAGAAAGATGACTTGATGTTTACCACAGTAAAGAATTAACTCAATCATGACAGAAGTAGTATTTCTTGCTTTCTAGATTTACATAGGAATTCACCCCCTTAAACTGCTGCATATCACCTCAAATTCCGTGCTCCACAGTTCCACTCTGGTGGGGTCTCTTGCCATTATGAGGGCAAGAGTGACGAGGAGCTACTTTACAGATAATCTCAGAAGTAAAACAACAGTGTTTATAAAAGCCAGACATCTGATGACTTGTACTAGTCTGCTGAAGAAAAGCTTAACAGAAACAAAAGATGAGCCCTGCCATCAAAATCTACTGGACCAATAACCTGGTGGAAGCCCATTTCCTATACCCTCGGTCTCTAAACCCAAATCACAACAACTAGCTTCAAACTCTTAATAAATACAGCACTATCAACCTGGTTGGATAGGCGGTCTTTATAAGCATGCCCAACAATACCAATCCATAACATCAACCAGGTCCTGATGTCATTACCATGTAGCACATTTGGATTCGGAAGGCCTATATGTAAGCAAGGCCGCCCTGCATGGATGGGAAAACTGCATTAAGGACAAACCCTGAAGGAGGAATCCAACAGCTGAAGACCAAATTATGACTTGTAGGGCTCCTGCACACTAGAAGACACTTAAAGTAAATCATACCTGCAAACCATTTGCTTGGCAGAAGTCCTTAATCTCAGCCAGGAGAAAGACCAACATAGTGGATTTGGCTTCAGATACGCCATCAATTCTCTTCACATTCTCAACAGTTGTAGGCCTGGTTCAGGATAAATAATGAAAGGCATAGATATGTCCTATACTGATGCTTTGAATCATGAAGTGTCTGAATGATATGCACTTGGACTGCAGATCTTGGACTGCAGATCTATGAGTCACTACTTGAAAATTTTACTACTGTACTATCATCTCTGGAATTAAGTTGTCTGTCTGCACTTCTGTATCCTGAAGCTTGACTACAGCAAACATTTCAAATTTGCTGCTTAATACTTCAGTGTATGTTAGTCGCATTTATTATTTATTTGCTATTCCCTCCTGAAAGCATGTAAGCCTAGAGATATACCCTGGAAGAACATACACATTCCAAGAAGTATTCTTATCTAATGCTGTGTAGCAGCTCAGGAAAGCTCTTCAGATGCACCAAATACTGATCTGCCCTATGATACCCTCTCTTAAAATGAAAGAAATAGATATATCTATTTTCCTCTCAGTAGTTGAGAGCAACACTAAATTTATTATTCTTTTGTGCTACAGAGCTACCCATGTAAGGTAAGGGACAGCTCCTGACCTGTTGCTCTAGCAACCCTTATCAGGATATGGGCAAAGTAAAATGATTAGAACACGCTGAAAAGAAGTTGGAAAGGGAAGAATCAGAATATGCACTTTTCCCTCTCTGACTGTCAAGCTGACAGGAGGTTTGGTTACAGAGACAAACGCAAAGTTGGCATTTTATATAAAAACAAGCAAACAACACTAGAATGAAGAGACAAGGCTGATGTATACGGCTTTGTAACTTACATCAGTAAGTAGTCTACAGATTAAATGGAACAGAAAAAAATGCTGCTCCATTTACAAACGAGGCACGCTACCCAACAAAAGCAGGAAGAGAAAATGTGACTTGGCTTGTGATTTTTTTTTCCCACAGAGTTTTTCCCTCATATGTATGTATGCTGGCTTTACCTCATTCGGGCCATCTCCACCAGGATCTTATTGGTTGCCAAGACAGCAGGAGGAATTACCTTCTCATTAGCTACCTTCTGTCTAGCGGTCAGCAATTTGCCATAGAGAGCAGTCTGTGAAGAACAGAGCCAAATTGTCATGAAGAAGCTTTAGATTAAGCGTGTAGAAATGATTCAAATATGAACGGAAAAATTATAGCTTCTCTACTCTTTGCACCAATGCACAAAAAACCTGCAACCCATTAAGAACTTCACATTTAATTCTCTTTCAGAACTTCTACTCAGAACATATTTGTAATGGCAAGAGCTGCCCAAAACAGTTGCTCCAATACAGCAGAACTGTGCCCTACAGGTTGACTGCAGTTCACAGATATCCTCTCTTCCCAAGACTTACCTCTAATTCATTTTCTTGGGATGAAACAACAGGTACTCGGGGCCTCAAAGGAGATTTCACCGGTGAGTGCTCTGGGGGACTGATGAAAGTTACGTATAAAGTCAGCACTTGTGTCTGATAAATTCGTTCACAAGCTTTGCATAATGCTGTAAGAGAGCAGCAGCTCTATTTGTTTTGCTTTTTTGGTTGATGTTTTTTTTTCCTGCTATTTGACAGTACAGTCAGATTGTGGCCCAGCACCTCGTGCTGGCAGCAGCACTAATGCGGGACTTGAGCTGACCGGGGCAAAATTGGTAGTATCTCAAAGCCAAAATTTAAGAAAATTCCTCTGTGATGGGTACTATAACTTAAAAGTAACCTTTCACTGTAAAAAAAAAAAAAAAACCATCAGATAAGCATTGTAGTTTTGCAAACAAACCATCTCTACCCGCATCTGGATAGTTGTGTCGTTAACAAAGTGTATCCTTAGAAACACTTGTCTATTCATGATGCTATTCTGACAGCAACCATAAGAAACATCTTCAGTTTCTACCCACGGCCAGTAACATGGATCTTCGCCAAAAAGAGCTAATAACTTTAAAAGCATCTGTGACGAAGACACAGCTGCTGTGCTGTATGCAGAGTTAGCTGATGTTACCACCAGGCGTGTCTGCATAGAGAGAGCATCACAGCAACCATCCTGCAGGCTCACGTGCTCAGGAAATTTTACCTCTTATTAGGCTGCCACCATTATACTGCAATATCCACACGCAGACAAACTAGAATAAGTGTCTTTTCCTTGTTTTGCTAAGCAAAATAACTTGTTTCAGACTGTAGCTCTCCCTAAAATGATTATCCTCCATACAGCTACAGTGGCAATTTTTCAGCGTAAGTGACATCTGGCTTTCCTGTCTTCTGCAAGCATCAGGATGCTTGTTGGAAAGAAGAATGAACTGCTCGGAAATGCAAGATGGGTTTAAATCTGAAGCACCACACAGCCCCGGAGAACAAATTACTTTTTCTGCCCTTTGCAAAAGCTTGTTTTATTTCTTTTGACCTCAAGGAACCTCAGCTTGTCTCAGTCTTCTCTGGATTAGTGCAAAAAGGCAGAAACCTAAACCTACATGCTCATTTACAAACACTGCACAGGACATAAGTTCAGCTCTGCCACCTTTAAGATGCAGTCACAGCTTGCCAACTTTTTGGCTTAATTATATTTAACCAAAAACAATTATTTTTAGTGTCTTATTTAAGTCACAATTTAAAATCCATTACAATCTCAGCCACCACATAGAAGGCATCAACTAGAAAAAAGAAGAATGGCCACAGTAAAAGTACCCAATATAAAAGTGCAGTTGTTCCATTTTTATTAACCTTTTCTTCTTGCATTCCTATTGGATTTGAAGTAAAGCCAGTTAGAAAGTTTGCACTTCTGCAGTTAGTAAAACTTTCTCTTTTATTTTCTTTAAATATTAGTTACTTATAATTGAACATTTTTATGGTCACTTTGAAGTGGAATATTGATTTGAAGGACTGTATTGCCAACCATATCCGTACTAATAATGTTTATAAGAGTGTACCTGTTAACCACGGTATTGCCTCTTGAAAGAGTTCCAGTTTTTCTCTCATATGCAAACATTTCATACAAAGACATCTATAAAAAACAGAAGAACAAGACAAATGAATGCTAATTTAACATTATTTCCCAGTGAAGTTGCTTTAAGCAGGAAAATACACATTTGTGACACCATGACATACTTGCAAGATATTGCAAACAAGGAAGGGCCAAAGAACACAAGAGGAGCTGTACGTATACAGACCTGCTTAACTGGTGACTGCTTTGTTCCTTTCGTGTCTGGGGAGCGCTGCATTGAGATCGCAGGTGAAGGTCTACTGCTGTAACGAAACAGAACACCATCTTATTTGAATTGACTGAATCATTTGTACAGCAACACGGTCATTTAAAAACATAACATTTTACTAAGCAAACTGAGTAGAACTTTGTGAAAGGCAATTTTGGGCAAATCACGTTTTTTTTCTTTTTCTTTTTTAAAGTTTTTAAATACACCCATGCTTGCGAAGACCAACAAAAAACTGTTTATGAAGGACAACTGGAAGCGGAAGATGACAAGCCAAAGTTCACATGCCATTTTCTAAAAGTAATTTACTCTGACGGCAAATTAGCTGACTACGTCTGAAAAAATGCCACATTGTTTTTGCAGACGAACTCACCAAGACCTGAAAAAGTTAACATGTCACAAAAATAACTACACAAAGACAGACAAACCATCACACGATTGTGTTGAATCAATACTTTCTGCAGCACAGGCGTGTAGCACATAGACTGAGAATGTGAAGCAGATCAGCTAAATCTTATGAAAATGTAGGTCAAGTGCAAAACTGGGAAAACAAACTGTCAGCTGCTCTAGTTAAAGACCAGTTCAATCGTGTAACTCATCAGCAGTGAAATAAAATAAGTATATCTTCCTCTAATATTTCCTGCCTTCAGCAGATCTATTAACTTTTCTTTTTTTTTTTAATATTATGATAGTACCTATGGGAAAGCCTTGGCTGCCAAGACCAGTGCAGCAACCTCTTGTCCAATCTGCCACTTCCAGAACTAGGCCGTGGAGACTGATGACCTAGATGGTAAAAATAGAGTGCTTAAGAGAAAACATACACTATAATTACCTTCGAGGAGTTCTCTGTAGGTTTAAATCTTCACTGGACTGTAACAGAAGACTTGGATTTGAGTCAGATCCAGCTTTCAAAAGCCAATTTCTACCCTGTAAGAAACCAACAATATGGCTTAGCTATAGATTACCCAGAAGCCTTTGATGGGTAGTCTCACACCAAGAAGTACCTTCTGGGTAAGCCCACACGTCGTCGCAAACTTGCTACGTCCAGAGACTTCTCTGAGGAATCCCTCCATTATCAGCTGTTGGCTGAGTGATTTCCACCAGTTCTCTGTCCACTCTTTTCCACTACCGTACAGGGCGTGTTTTCTGTATCTCTCTGGCAGACGTTGAGAACTCTGAAATTGAGAGAACCGGTCAGGTTTCTCCAGCCCTTCCGGAAGAAAGTTTCCAATATACCCTGCAAGATGCATCATGAGATATAAAAAACACGTCCACAAGAACATATCCTCCTAGAAGAACTTCTCTGCTAAGTCACAAGCCAAAAAAGATATTTCATTCAAGTTTACACAATATCCATCGCAACCACCACATTTAGAACAACTCAATGATGAGCCTAAACCATGCTTATCACCTTGTTCAACGTCACCTGAAGAGTGATTTCACCTTTGCTAATGTAATCCATTTTTGTGCTGTGAAAACATTATGACTTCAAAAGACAAACTACACTGATACGACAAAACTGTAAAACTGACTCTGCACAAGGAGATTATTACAGGACAGGGGTGCAGAGACAAGCTGACAGGTACGAGCTGACTACAGATGCCTGCTCTACTGCTCCTCCTCTACTTCAGCCGCCTCATACAATGTCTGGGCATTCACTTCAACATTTCTTTTCGTTTGGAATGGTTGCTGGTTCCATCATCTCTTACAAACGGTGAAGACTGAAAAAAAAACCCCCACAATTAGGTCCCCTCTGATGGGTTCTCACTCTCCAGTCTCAAGACCCAAAGGGACTACAAAGAGCTTAAGGCCCCTTCCATACACTTTTCAGAGCCGGAAAAGTTCAGAACATTTCTGAAACAGGGAAGCAAGAGGCTCAAGTGACAGCAGGTAAAAGCATCTTACAGGGAAAGAAGTTTCAGTTTATCGCTGGTACAATAAAGCAACAGGAGGACATGCCTCGGACTGCCATTTGCTCATGCGCTGTCTATCCCCTACCACAGAGAGAGCCATATGGTCAAATAAGCAATTTTTTCTGTTAAGGAAACATATGCATATACAAATGCTGAGCATATGTTCTAGCAATGCAGGTTGCTCCAAAAGTAAAGCCACCTATTTATTTCCATAGAAGCAACAACAAAGAGCACTATAACACTTTGAAAAAGCAAATTCTCAGCTATAAAAAGCTATTTCTCAACATGGCCACCACCATTATCTATACATTTTTGTCAGCAATGACAAAGAGCCTGCATGCTGCAGTGGTCAGCACGGGGAGGCCCGCTGAGCTCCATCATGTCCCCAGGGTTCACAGGGAAGAGCTCTAAACAGATAAAGAGCTCCTGCTCAGCTCATGCAGCGAGAGGAGCAGCAGGAAGAGGGCCCTAGTTCAGCCTTCAGCAGCCAGGGAATGGCACCACATGGAAGAGGGACACAGCTTGCTGCACAATGGGACTGGGGCACTGAGTCCTGACTCTGAATTAAAGCGAGTCACCTCTTCAGCAGGCAGTGAAAGCTAAGTTTTACAACCTCGTGTCTAGGGAGCCCTCATTCAACTCTTAACGTGAATTACTTGAAAGCATAGCAACATTCCTTTCAGTTTTGCAGTCACATTATTTACTCCAGTGGCTGCACATTTCCAGAGCATGGTTTTGACTCTGAGAGCAAGATCAACAATGGATATCTCTATAAAAGGAATAAGATGCAAAGCAGTAAACTTTTCACCCATATTCAGGCTACGCATTCTCATGTTGTTCTGGCTTCTGACAGTCAGTCCTATGCCAAACCTACAATTTTAACTGTTTAGAAATTATTAAATGTTAGATATACTACTAAAAGCTATTTGCAACCAAGCACTAAGTCTGTTATTAACAATAAAATCACTGCTGACATAGCTATAAGTTCACATGTCAGCTGATAAAAGGAGCTCATTTTTAAACGTCACGCTCTTCTTGGTTTAGCTGGGTTAGCGCAGTATTTCTGTCAATGCAGCCCTAATTCCAGGTTTCTCAGAGGACCGTGCTCACTTTTATGACCTGACTCAGCTTTCAAATATTCAGTGAAACCTGGTCCCTCCTGTGGTCTACCTGAAGTCTCTTGGAGGCCGCCTGGACTCCCATGCATTTGAAAAAGTTAATGGTATCTTTTTACAACATCAGTTTTCAATAAGGTACATAAATTTTTGAAGCAATATACCAGTAACATTCAGATAGATATAGCATGTATAACTTGCGCTGATACCGGTGGACTATTTCACACATTCGCTCTAGAGAAGGATGAACAAAAGCAACAGAGCAAAGAAAAAGCACCATTTTTAAAGGGTATGTTGGCCCAGAGAAAAGTGCTCCTGTAAGCAGTAAGAAGTTATTCCACATTAGCAGCGCAAGCTTGGCATGATTGATAATTCTCCCAGTAATGTCTAGCAAATAAATAATTCAAACATCGTTATCGATCTTAAAGTAGTATTTTCAACTCTAGGCACACCTGTGTGACAATTAGCAGATTTCTTACTAAAAGGAAAGAAAGCGTGACATCATTTACCCAATGTTATCAAGTACTGCCAGTGATTTCCTTCCAGGCAGTAAACATTTGAAGTGATTTTGTTCTTACTCCTGTGTTTTCTCTCTGGTGCACGTCTACTTGATTATTCAAAAGCATTGCTTGTGAAGATACGCATAAATCATTTATACTCATCTTAATACGCTACTTCCTGTCTCACCACTCCAAGTCAGTCAGCAGTACAAAGCCAGAACACAAGTCATCAACTGCTTTATTCAAGTCAATGGACTACCAAGCAGAGATCTGTTTGTTCTTAGTTCTGGAAAGGCTATTCCTTCCAGGACAATGGAAATCATGACTTTTCGCTGAGAAGCCAATTACTTGCCTCTGCGAAGAACATCAGACATGCCATAAAGAATGCAAGAGCTCAGGCTTTACAGAAAGAGCTTCAGAACCTCTGCCAGTACTCGGGTTAATAGACAACTGTTGATAACAAACTCAAAGTAACCCACAACGCATGGGACAGCTCTGCATAGCACAAGTACCACATCACGCATTTCTAAGCCGAGATCTTGGGCCATAACAGGCTGAATGTTGCACCTTTTAGAAAAGCAGAGCTACTAGAAGAAGAGCTCAGTGGCAGAAGCTGCTCCTTTGTTGTACCTACACAAAGGTAAGTACAACGTGCTTAGGAGGTTCACTCTATTTATTGATGTCGCATTTAAAGGCAGCAATCTAGTTTGCCGCATTGGGAGTGATGCTGAAGAGCTTCAGGAAATCTATCCTAACTCTCCACAGTTACACAGCTCCCTAAGAAAAAGGTACTAAAATACATATGCATATTAATGTATTGTCTGTCAGTAAAGAGGGCAGAACATCGTAATGATCCCTCCTCTCAGAGCACATAGAATAATTTTTAATACCACTTACAGACCCTCGGAGAAACAAAATGGGAACTCTAGTTCCAAACTTCTCTTCCAGGGCGCTTACTGCAGACAGCAGCTGATACGCTTGCTTTCCAAAGTCCTGTAAACCACCTTCTGAATCACTGGAGGTTGCCAAACAGGAGGTTCTAAAAGGCACAAAGAAAACTAAACTTAAGCAAAAACAAACCGAGTCTCCTCTTCTTTCAAACTACTAAGTGGTAACCAAATAAAAGACTCATCTTGAGTTACATTTAAAGGCATCATTAATTGCTCATACAGGTGTAAAGAGCTAGAAATGAAGGAGTGAGTCCAAGCAAGATCAAAGTCGTGTGTGCTTAAGACAGCTGTACAACCAAACACTGAATAGTTCTTCATGGTACTTGCTATGACAGAACAACATCATCTCACCAATCTTCCGGATTTGAATATTTGGACTCTTTGGTATAAAACTTCTTTTGGTTTATTTTAGCTGCACCAAATGGCCAAGAGGTTGTTTCTTCCCAAAAAACACAGGCAAAGTGAAAACAACAGAAAGAAAGAGCAACGCCATATCCTATGCCTTGTTATTGCATGTGCTGCTGAGGGGAAAAAAATCTATCAAAAATCATTGACACAAAACACTTCCAAAAAAAAGAGAAGGACAACACTCTGCACTTCAAACAATTTGAGTTCTGCAATACAAATTCACAGTGTGGCCTTTTACTGGGGCAAGTAAACTGTAACTGCAAACAAACTGAAAATATGATCTCTCAAACAAGTTCTCTTCTTGGTTAGTTTCGGTAGGGTCCAGGCAGTTCCCTTATTCCTTCAGCATATACGAAGTGTAATCATGCCGATATATTTTTTGCCGAGAGCAACACTGTAATAATTTGTCTCTGATCAGAAGGTGTTAAGCTACCAGCAAGAAAAATGGATCATTTACTACAGCTGCAGGAAAGTGTGTACGTACGCACACAAGAGATGGAAAGAAGTGTTTCTACACAAATCTGTGGGGCTACTGATTCCCTGGCTCCCCTTCAGCACTTCTGAAACCATTATGCATGCTGGAAAGAACATGTATCAGCACACACCACAACAAGAAAGCAGTTCCTGTTACACTAAGGCAAATCAACCTGAGACACATGGCTCCGCATCTCACTTTCAAGAGGTTTCTTTTGGGATTAATTACCCAATGAGACTTATGAAGTGATTGTTTTTCCACAGTCTGAGAAAGTTGCTCTAAACCATTTTGGGAGCTGTGGCCATGCTTTGTTTACAGGCTTTCCCACAGCAGAACTTATTGCTTACAACCTGCCTTACGGCTTCTTCAATTATTGAGTAGCAAGTTAAAGACAGCTGTTCAAACAAAGATAAGCTTCAGGCTCAACATCTGCAAAACCAAAAGCATAAAAAGTCAATTATTTCAGATAATTTGCCTTGTAAGTCAGCCTGAGAGAACACATCCTCTTGTATCAGCCTTTAAAGGGAGAACACTTACCTGCACCTGCAATTATCACAGCACTCTTCTGTGCCCATAATGCCAGAGGAAACCTTTCGGAGTTGTTTATCTTCAAAATGAGACAGAATGATTCTACCCAAGAGAAAGCAGGGAATTAAATAAAAGAACAAAAATTTACTCATTAGATTCACTGCAGAAAACAGAATTGAAATCAGCGTAATTAATTCACTGCGGAGCCAATTTTGGCCCTGATTCCACTAAAGAAAGAGTTTTTTCAAAAAGTAAATAAGGAACACTTGAAACATACATATTTATATGCTGAAGGCTGTATTTCTTGATACTGATGAAGCCTTATGTTTACTAGCTACATTTGTGACAGAGTCACAACAACTCTTATTAATGCTAACTTAAATTATACCCGATAACGTGCAGTATGCAGTACTCACTTTCTTCTGCAGCTGTTTGAGGAAAGGTACTTCTCCATTTTCTCTAACATCTTCAGTTTGTACAATCTGAACTTCTCATTGTGTATCTCGCTTAGAAGACGTCTACCAGTCAAAAGAAAAAGAAATGAACCTTAAATATTCACCACTATTCTCCTGCACCTCATCAACAGTGAAGTACACCTGACACTGTCTCAGCCAAGTTCCCTGGAAACAGCAGGAGGAAGTCTCCTCCAAAAACCAGACCCAAACTACCTGCTTGTTTTTCTACAGTCTTGATCCTTACAGCAAAGGGCACAGCCAGAACATCACCATATTCATAATTTTCCACGTTTGGTAACTATTCTAAGTAGGACAGAAGAAACTGAGAGCTGCTTCTGTCTCCATATGGTACAAAGCTTCAGAAATCCACGTCAAAAGCCACAGAACAGGGAAGGAAAGGACAGAGGGTACTGAGAGGGCAATTTTACTCAGTCTCCAGTTTTCCAGACAAGTTCTGGAAAGTTTTAGTCAATGCTACTGCCAGATTACAAAGCACAAAGTACATTAACCATCCTCTTAAGTAATTCAGGGACAGGACCTTACAACACATCCACCTAATGTCTCATGTCACACTCTTTATAATATTCACAGGAAGTATCAAAGCAAAAAAAAATAGCATGGAGTACTTTCGTGGGATAATGGAGAACTCACTTTGCCCATGCTCTGAGCTGCAGCATGAGCCAAACCCGAGCTACCATCTGCACAATGCTCAAACTTGAGCGAGAAAGAGCACACACAAGAGAGAGAAAAGGAAAGATACAGAGAGTGGGGGGAAGAAAAGCAGGCAATTCTACAGCACCAGCACTCCTCAGGGGTGCTGATGGGTCTTATAAAGAGGTCTGATGATTTACAAGACAAGTAACCAGGTCTCATCATTATCTGCCTTGCAAAACATTTTCAGGAAGCATAACCAGAACAAAGACACACTCACTAATGTTACTGCACTTGTCTACTATCTTCTAGAATAAATACCAAGTACTTAGTATCTAGCACTGAGTATGCATAAACGTTCTCGGAACCGTGCTGACAAAGTCACTGTGATTTCCAGCTAAACCATCCATGCTCCCTTCTTTGGACATGTGTTAGCTATCTGTGTCAAAGCAGCCATCTTCAGCCATCTACCTGTTTAAAACCAAGTCTGCTGCAGTCCACAAGACGTGACAAGAAGCAGGAAGCCCATCCCGGCCAGCTCTTCCAATTTCTTGATAATAAGATTCCATTTCCTTAGGGGCACCGTAATGAATAACCATCCGGATATCTGCTTTATTGATGCCCATTCCAAATGCCACTGTAGCCACAACACACTACAAAACAAAAGCCACACACTATGTGTTTTGAAATGATCATTAAGAATATACGTTTGGGTTTCTATTAACGCACACATTGTTGGCGACAATTTCTTGCTACAGACTCAAAATTCAGCCTAAGGTAGAACAGCTTCAAACTCACACTTGAATCACTGTTAATAAGGAACCTGATTTTGGTCACAGCATGAGCACAGGATTATAGTCATGAGAGTGACACTGTGGCCTGGCAAATGTCAAGAGTGTTTTCAGGTAGTTATTCTCAAACAAACGATGATAAATCTTCCCTGAAAAAGAACAGAAGAAACCTCGGATAACTCTACGCTTGCTCAGCTGCAACAAGAAGAAAGTAGCTCACAAAAGTTGGGAGGGCATTGTTTTAGCTACCATCAGTTACCTCACGTGCTATGCATTTTAAAAGATTTACTAACAGAATTTGAAATATAAACCAGGAACTACATTACTATCAGCCCAAGCCAGCAACTTCTTTCCCAGGACAGGAGATATACAGAGTAAATTGGAAACACATGCTGATATTTCCAAATTCTTTCCTCCACTGGAAACTCTACAGTTATAAATAAGAATACACAAACTTAGTTTCCTAAGTACCTGAATTTCATCCCGCATGAACTGGTGATGCGTATCTCTCCTTTTTTGAATTCCCATGCCAGCATGGTATGCGCCACAGGTCACACCAAGTTTATTCAGTTCAAACACAACTTGTTCAGTGGCCTTTCTTGAAGGGCAGTAGATGATAGTGGGGCCTTCAAACTCATACGTAGAACTGCTAGAAGTAATTGCAACACAAAGATGCAGAACAGAAGATGTCACCATTAAGCAAAAACTCTGCTTCGCCCTAACTGAAAAGGCAATGTAGCTTTTTGCAGCAGTTCACCTTCCCGGAGATTCTCAGACATAAACAGATCTGAATTCTGTAGCTCCCTTATTTTATATATAGTTATGGAGAGATAATATCACAGTTAGCATGAAATGCCATCACCTCACATACATTAGAGGCACCACTGACTAAAAACAACTTAGCACCTTCCCATGAAGCTGCTGTATCAAACAGAAGCAAATTTGTGCTCCCAGATTACGCACAGCTCATGGCTTTCAGTGAGGAGCCTGATCTTCAGACTTCACAAAGTGAAGACTCTGCCAATAAGCTTTTTGCTTAGCAAGAAAGAGAAGGTGCTTTTCTCCTTCTACAAAAATTGGGTACTTGTGTACAAATTTTTTATCCCTTGGAAAATAGACTTGAAAGTTACTTGGTGATCTTTAGTGCCTTTTACATAAAGCAGATGATTTTGGTCTGCGCTGGATTAGCAGCATAAGGCCTCACAGTTTCTGAAGGTCATCAGGAAATGTGCTTTTACAGCTGCTACTTTTAAAAGGTCAACATTTCTGTAACAACATACAAATGAGTGGACTTTATTTACGCTGCTGTAGAGGCACACATTGTAGCTTGTGACAAGGAGAGCAAAGGGGCAGGAAATCCACTCTCAGGGGTACATTGGTGGGTTTGCTATCAAAAGCACTGCAATTGCTCTCCTCAGTCAGCCTTCTCAAAAAAAAATCTGATTTCGGATTCATAACCAACTCACTTATTACATATAATACTGTTTAAGAAGGAATCCACCAGCCAATCCATCACCGTCATTCAAACTGCTACGGTGCCATGAGCTTCTCTGAGCATCAAATGAACCCGACCATCCTTCAGTTAACAGCAAACAGTGAGATACTCAATTTTTTTTTTTAACTGGGAGAGGAAGAAGATAGAGGACAGGGGTGCAGATACAATGAATGACTAGCACTGTATCAGGTGCAAACGGGGAGAGAGCCCGGGCTCCACCTCACCAGATCAGTTTAAGACTGCTAGCGGTTTTTGGTACACAGTACAGATAAACTGTTAAGTACTAAAGTATATGTGCAGGAACAACAAAAATAGGCCTAAATCCTTACCTTCCTTTCCGAGTGAGGAACTGCTTCAAATCCCTAAGGATATTTCCACTCTGTCGTCCAACTTCTAAGTACAGATTAGGTCTGTCAAAACTAGTACATGTGATCTGAGGATTCTTCAGGTTCAGACAATTCACTATGTCCTCTCTAATTGAGGGACTTGCAGTTGCTGTTAAAGCAACAATGGGAACCTGAAATAAAAAAAATAAATCAACAGAAAAAGTCAGACACCTCTCAGTGATTTAAGATGAGTCAAAACCGATCAACATGTCAACAGACACCTTAATCTGCTCATGTTCACCAGATCAGATCAGCTATTTGAAAAGCAGTTAATATTTAGCCTTCTAGAGCTTCAGTCTACAATTTTAAGGAGCACAGACAGGGACAGAACATCTGAAATGCACGGTTTTCTTCTTAATTCATGTCTTCTTTAGTTGCAACTTCAGTGCGGCTGCAGCGGCTGTCTGACGCCGCTGGCTAAATTTAGGAAACATAGTACAAAACTTTCAAGAATAAGATCTGAAGTTCAGGTCTAAATTACGGAGCTTATGCAGTAAATGCTTCAGGAGAGTTTGGAAGCTATAACTGATTTTCCCTGCAAACTGCTTGGCCAGATTCATAAACAAAATCCTTCAATATTCAACTTAGGAACAACATTTTTCAGCACACAGATCTAACGGAATTACTCCTTTTCATAAGTTCCCAATAGCCCAGATTCTGGATGCATTCCATTTAAACCTTTTGGGGAATAAAAAGACAAACACCAAAAAACCCACAAAGCTCATTCATTGACAGGGACTGCAAAAACTCCCAAAACAGCATGGTAAAGTAAGCACACCCAAAAGGCAGCATCAAAAGATGAAACTTAAAGCTCTCGTGTGAAATGAAATAATATCCCCCTCTTAAACTGGAAATCAAGCACATCTTCAAACCTCACCGATGGTAGAGCCTTCTTTAATGAGCTTAGCTTTCTAAAGGAATTTCTGAAGTCATGGCCCCACTCAGAAACGCAATGAGCTTCATCAACAGCTATGAGAGCAATACCTGGTGGAGACAAAACCACAGCATGGACACAGCACTTAAAAAGCAAACCAACGCAGGACGTTACAAAATACCACATTCTGTTCAATCTCGAGCTTGCCTTAGAAGGTACCAGCAACCTGCTTTAAGTTTTGTTTCTGGAATGCCTTCTGCTGTAAGGACTCACCAAGCCCACTTCTATATTGGCCTCACTGGTGAAAATGCCTAAGAGTTCCAACAAATTTCAGCTACCACCACCTCCGATTCCTTCTCCATGCTTCGAAACTCCACGTATATCTCTACAAAGGGCCGAAGTCTTAACAATCATTAATGGTTTGGACCTTTTTCTTCTCTTTCTGGACTTCCCTACTAATTGTCAAAAATACTGTTTACAGATGTCTCTAGTTTCCTGGGTTGTAAAATAAACCGAAGCATCTCAGGACTGCATTGAGGAGAAATATAAACTCAGAAAAATACAAGACGAGAAGTGTCAAAGGTGCACCTGAAAAATAACCCTGCTATCTCTAAATCAAAAAGTATCCTCGAGTACAGATACGACATTCTAATTGCCATGTTCAAAATAGTGTTGCTTGCCTGCTGCACTCAATTCTTTAAACTCAATGCCACCTAAATGCTTAGAAACTCAGTTCCTCAAACACAACTGTTTCCCTCCTCTCCTCATCCAGCTTTGGATTTACCCTACTATTCAAGAGATGCATGAGCCTCATCATTCTGTTCAAGAAAAAGATTTAACCAAGATGCAATACAGTGTTTCAAAACACAAGTCTATTGTCACATTTTGAGAAAATCCAATGGATTAAAATACTTAATAAACTAAAATAATTAGTCACACACATTTCACTTCCTGTAATATAAACAGCATTTTAACCTCTCTGTTCTCCGGAACTTGGCAAACATTCCCACACCAAGACCATGCCAAAGACTCTGTTTGCATATGATCATCTTTTCTTCCATCAAAAACAGGATCTTCTGACACTATGTATTGGCAGTCACTACATTAGCTCCAAGCTAGTGGTGAGAAACAGGTTTAACATAGTCAGAGCATTAAAACAAGTTAATTATGAAATGAAGCCGTCTGCCACCTAATCATCACCCTTATTCCCAGCTTACCAGTAGTTCGGTCAATTTCCTGAAGTAGCTCTAAATTCCCTGAACAGAACTCTGGTGTCATGTATATGACTCTGTATACACCCCTACAACATCAAGAAAATAGTGTCAATGAAGGAGGATTCCAGCAAACAAAATGAAACCGTGACTGCTCAGAAGATGTAAATGAAAACAAGGACAGACATCTGCATGACCAGGAGAAGTGAGGAAATGAAGGCAGAGTAAAGCATTCCTGATCAGCAAGAAAGCAAGGCAGTAGACAGTGTGACATGAGAATAAACACAGAGATATACTAGCCTTTAGAACTGAAAGGAGCAGTTGTAATGACTCTGACAAATAAAAGTTTGAGACCTACGGTTCCTGTATAAATCGCAGCATAAGGCTGAGTCAGCAAGCTTCATCTCTCCAGAGAGAGAGGGCACATGAGAGCGGCTATATGCCTCCCAAATGCTCATCGTGAGTAAATGCAAACTCTCTTGCCGACTGCCAGATTCTAGGTCTGAGCCAGCACCAAGACTTCGTTGTGACAGATCAGATGACACATCTCATCCCTCAAACACATCAGAACTGCAGCCCCAAGATGTTTAGACAGGACTTACGCTTTAATGCTGTCTTTGATGTCCCTCGACTGAGCCGAACCAAGCAAGCAACATGAAATCCCTGACATTCTGCAGCAAAAAAAAAACCAACACAGTTATGTATTGATTTACTCATGAATGCTTTCTACCTCAGGTTTTTTTTCAGCCTATTGTCAGCACTTGGTAAAGTAAGTTCAAGCTGTGGAGTCAGAGACCACTTTGTTCCAAGGATCTTCATAGAAAAAGCCTTTATAAAAACAGTAGAAGTCAGTCACTATTCCTGACAGCCACATGCTCATCCGCTCCCCTCTCACTGTCTCCCACAAACACACACTTCACTAGTGCAATAAGGAATCAGATTAAGAACAGTTCCCTTTCACCTGAGTCAAGTTCCCTACTACTATGCTGCATCAGACCTTTTAAGAAGTGAAGATGCCGAGTGTTCGCAGACCTATTTCGCTGTCCATCTTAAACATGTGCTATAACCTTGATCTGAACAGCCTTCATCTTCCATCTGCTCAGATGTTACTCGTTAGCCTTGAAAGAAGCCCTGTGAAGTTTTGACATGGTTCTCACAGGCTCAAACAATACACCAAATTTGTCCAGCCATTTATTCTACATAAATAGAGCCTCTGAATGCAGAAAAATTGAGAAGGATGCACCTTCGGGAGCCACCCACCAACACAGATCCTTTGCAAATTCAGCCTACAATTTCCATAGCTGGGAAATCCAGTGATCTCAGGCAATTTATAGTTTGCACATGTTTCTGGAGAAACATATATTTCACAGCTGACACACAAACAGCTTGCTGTACAAAGCAGCAGCCTTAAACACTAAAAAATGCCACAAGTAGAATCTGTGGGTTTCCACAAGAAACACAACAGCAGCCTGTCACTACTGCGTTACTTACGTCAGCTGCAGAACTTGGTCCTCCATCAAGGAAATAAGAGGGCAGATGACTATTCCTGTACCTCCAGTGTAAACAGGAGGAAACTGGTAGCACAAGCTTTTCCCATATCCTTAAAAAAAAAGCAAGAAAAAAACAAAGGTAGAAGTGAAATAACATATAGTTGTCATATTTTTTGGCAGTACAGAAGCGTAAGACAACTCGAACACCTTACTGAGCCCTAAAAAGAAATTGATGCGTGTCCCATCAGCAGACAAAGATGCACGATAAGTATTTTGACACCCACTCAAAGTCACTCCCTCCAAGGTCAGTGGAAAAACAAAAACTGAACAGAAATATAAGCTGCAAGCATGGCTGGCCAAGATTTGCAGTCCCCAACAGAAAAGGTGAGTCCTGAGCACTCTGCTCCTAAGAGCCACGTGGACAGTCTTCAAGTTTCAAAGCCCTAACCTCCCCTAAAAGAGAAAGATTTCTTGCCACCTTTTAAGACATAAAAATAACCTACCAGTTGCCATGACAACAAGATTGTCTCTTTTGTCTTCTAAAACGGAATTTATCACTTTCCACTGAACCCTTTGAATGAAAGGAAGAAAAACATTTTACTTCTGCCACCACATGTATAACGTGCCAATTGTGCTGAAGAAACCCTTTTGACTGCCTGACAGTTTTCTCTTGACATGCTATAACCACTCACACCATGTTTACTCTACTGCAGTTAGTCCTACCAGTGTTACAGTGGGGGTCTCTAACAGGACTAAAGTAAGCAACGTTTGATGTAGTCATTTAAAGAAGACTGCAAAATAAGGTCTCCCATATGTCAGTAAGCGATCCGCAAATACTCACGAAACTACAGTTATCTTTCATAAAAGGATTCTAAACAGTGCTTCAGCGTTGCCAAACAATTTTCATTTTTTAATGGTCTCACAGGTATACATAATGTGCAGTGAATTAAAACAAAAAATTCCCCCCTTCGTAGTTTCTAAGAGTTTACCAAATACTTTGAGTAGAACAGGTGGGTTTTTTTTTTTTTTTTGGTCTGCGCTTCTTCACCTTTCAAACCCCAAGCACTGCTCTTTGAATATGTTCTGTGCAACGCGTGGTCGAACACATGACATAAGTCATTCAGGATGACTTCACTCCATTCCCAATGATATCAGGAATTCTAACAGCAATGCTGGAATCTATGAGCACATGCTACATTGAAATTATGCCCCGTTAGATATTCCAGAGACAAATAGGAACCTGTCTTTAATTAGAGACACATACCAAAAGGATAATCAGACTAAGGAAGCTTATCATCAAACAAAGAATACATTTGTGCAAGTTTACAGCCTTTTCTCTTTGAAATATCTGAGCTAGACCAGGTACAGAAACATTCAATCGCCGAAAGACTGCCATGAGAAAAAGCAAGAAACTCGTCCTCTACCATGAAAATAAAGTATTATAGTAAATGGGCTTTACTTTGCTATTTCACTGTAGCGAAGGCTGCTTTTACTAAGGAAGTTACACAGGTCCAAGTTTGTTAATGGTTCTTAAATTACTAAACGAAAAACAAAAACAAAACAAGCTGAAAAAAGGGAAAGGAAGTGAATTGAAAACATACTTACGGTTTAAAAGAAGAATGCCCAAAATACATCTTCAGACACGCGATCTGGATTTCACTAGGTACTGACAGCAATGGATCTTCAGTGGGAGACAGAAAAGGCCCTTATATGCAACTAAATTTTCAACAGACGAAGCTTTGCCTTGACATCCTGCTTGTGGTTAGCAATGCTTAAGCCTAAGCTTTGGACAACTCCAGTAGAAAGAAATATATCAAGTTCTGAACATATTTACAGGCTAAAATAAAAGATTAACAGAGGAACGAAGACACTCCTCAGAGACTCTTCATGAAGAAAACATACGGCTTTGTTAATGAGATAATAAGGCAATGGACAATGCATAACTACATTACCTGGAACATGCTCAGAAGAAGTAACAGAGGCGTTCTACCTTTCATCCCTTTTAAGACCTTACAGAAGTTAAATAACATAACACCTGACACAGCAATTAGCTAACAAAGTCATGGTCTGAAAATGTCACAGGGGAGAATCCTGATCCTGCCGTGAACAACGAAGTAAAACACTCAAGATTTCCATTTAAATTTATAGCTATTAGTCAGCAGTGGAAGGCATTACACTTCCACCTAGTTTTCATCTGCTGAGCAAACACATGTTCCCTGTAATAGTCTGCCAAGCAACTGTTTAAAAAGACGAAGAGAGTCTACTGATTATGGCAAGAGTCAACTTGCTTCACCAAGGACACCTTTAACTTCACATCTTAGCGTATCCTCAACCACTCCTTTCAAAATCCAGATCAGCTTTTACTCTCTGCTTTAAGAAACTCAGCACAAAATATCACTGTGTTTACACAACCAATTCTACAGAGAACACTTTTTTTTTTTCCCCCCCTCTCCATTTTGGAGTATAATTTAAAACATACCCCAGCATTCTTCCTCCTCCTCTTCAACGACTTCATCTTCATCCCCATCTGGTGCAACGTTCAATTCTGTGTCAGGAGTTTTCCTGGCTTTACTGGACTCCCTTTCAGTTAAAACTTCTTTAGAACTGTCCACATCTTCTAAAGACTGTGAATTCAGAAGTAGTAGTTAAGTCAGGATATGAAAGGGTAGACACTATGCATACCTGAGGTAACAAGGTATAAGGGCACATGACTACAGCACGGAAAACGGACATGAAGCACTGCATCCATCTGAAATGCCTGGTCCTTCCCTAGAAGAAAATTCATCCTTTTTTTCTGCAGACCTTTCTATCTTGCCTCTTATTTAGTTGTAAGCAACACACTTAATCTTCATAAATGCACAAATACGTGAAAACCTGTGAATGCTCTAATGAAACCGTTTGCTCAGCTCGCTTGAAATAAATGAACTCTGCGGAATCAGGACAAAAAGTGGGGTAAAGTAAACACAAAACATCTAAATAATCCTAAATGCCTTAATGGTATAACACTTTTTTTCCCAAGGCACCTGCAAAGCATACAGCAATGAAGCAATCTATTTGACCCACTGTTCAGATTAACAGGACCTGTAGTGGTTTGAATGCATGACACACAGCAAACCAGCTGATGAACGATTATCAACAAAAGTGCAAGAAATGGGTAGGTCAAAAGTCCAAGCTACTACAGTGAAGATGCAGAAAAACATGGGATATTGAGGTCCTACAATGGTAGATGTAGTTTATCTATCCACATATTCTTCTGTCCACCTTTTGTAAGAAACACCTATTTGTTTAATTCCCTCCACTCAATGATGCCAAGTTCCACTCTGACCCGAGAGCATCACCACTGGAAAAAAAATAAAAGGAAAAGCCAAACCCCTATGGCACTCACCTTAAGCATCTCCATTTCCAGTTCTTCATCACTTTCAATGATACAGGAAGTATTTTGTTCATTATCTGCTGGGCATTCCTCCTTCTGTTCATTATCTGTTGGGCATTCCTCCTAAGTAGAAAATACAAGTGCACAGCAAAGATATTGCTATTTTTACCTACCTCTCAGCCTTCTGCTACAAACTATTTCTCTGGATACACTTACTATTCTCTGAAAAAAAATAAATAAACTAAGCTCAACATTCAGCTCTCAAGTCCAGCCAAAACGAAGCAGATCTGGAAAGTGTTAAAACACAACAAGGCCCATTAATTAGAGGCAAATCCAACATTATTACCAAATGTGAGAAAGATTTGGAACACAGAAAAATTACGGCTCCATTTAAGAGGCATCAACCCACATAAAGCAGTCACCGGAAGGACTGCCACTCAGAGATCCATTGAAGATCTGCTTTTTATTCATGATCAAGGTAGAGATGTTTGAATGCACAATTTATCCCCAAACTACAGAAACTTAACATCCTAATTTATCAGTAAGTAGAAGAGGAAAGCTAATCAGAATATCTAGAGCTTCTGTGCTCAGTAGTCCTCCTAACTACATAACTGAAGAGCAACTCAGTGCTTGATCACCCACACTAACATTTTCCAGACTCTGAGCCTTTACTGTAGCCCACCTAAAATTGCTCACACCAACACAACTTTTTAAGATCTTGTAGGAAAATAAGGATAAGATCAGTTCCTCTGGTGAGTGTCCATGACTAATGAAGGACTTTCTCATTACCTCAGGCACAGCTTTGCTGAGAATTTCTTCTGCAGCCTGGCGTTCCAATATCTGTAGTTCTTGCTCATTAAAGTCTAATGACATGAAATCATCTCTGTCTGTAGTCGCATCTTCAACAACAGCGTTACCTCCTTCTGCTTCACTTTCATCGACTTCTCCCTCCCAAAGGCCAGCGAGCGTAGCATCAGAGCAGATGTTAAAGTCACTGTCAAGTTTTTTAGCAAATTCAGGCATTTCAACTTTTTGTGCTTCAACATTCGTTGACTTCGCTTCAAGTTTCATTGGAGTTGCACCACAGCTCCTTTCCGGTACAGAAGGGGCACTTGAACCAGCAAAGAGTGTACTTCCTAAGGCTCTTACATTCTCTGATACGTCAGCTAGTATTTCCGCAGCCCTGGAAGGTAAAACAAGAAGTTAAACCAAAACGGTAAAGACTATTGTTACATACATCCTAGAAACAAACAGAAATGAGGATTCTAAAGCAGTCTGTTTATCCATGTAAATTTTGTCTAAAACGTCACATACAAAAACTTATCGCACAACTGCAATTAGCAATCTTCTGTCATCAGAAGAAAGATCATATTTTTCTTTTTACACTGAAGAAAACTGCAAAGATCCTCCACGTGTGTGTGTAGTTTTGTCCCCACATCTCTAGCCCCGTCTCCAGATTTCTAATTAGCCACACAAGTCTGAAAGTTTCTATTTATAAAGGTCTTGTGAGCATTTCAGCAAGAAAAAACACATTCAGCAGTGTTCAACGTCAAACCCATTGCAAATAAGATCAGGGAAAAGCTACATTCCACCATATTGATGTATAAGGGTAAAGGTTCCCATCGAGTGAACTGTCCTTCCTTTTCTTGAAAAAAGATGCACAGATAGCAGAGACAGCTATTAACACATTTTGTTGTGCTGGACCTCAGCAGCCAACATCAAGCTTAAAAGATAGAGTACAACCAGGTTGATGAAAATCTAACCTCTGCAAATTACTAAGCTGTCCGGAAGAGTCAGAGATCTTGGAAGCCAGGTATACCATCTCCTCAGCTAACGAAGTCAAGCGCTCCTTCACGTCGTCTGACAACATGTCATCTAGAAGAGGTGCCACTAGAGTTACTTTACAGTGATTCAGGTTTAACATCTACACACAAACAAGTTCATACATGTCACTGTACTTCCACAAGACCTACAGCTAAGACAGTCTTTTTCAGCAGCCCTCCTATAAACACCTAGAGAAAGAGGATACAAAACAAGACTGTTATAAATAGATTCTTCCCCAGAACACCCTCCAGCTTTGAGAAAGCAGCAGCTGAGCAGGATGGAGTCTGCACAGTGATCAGCCTGTCTGTCTAGTTGCTTTCCAAATCTGCTTGTACTCTTTACTTCATTAGCTTGCACACCTACGTGCAAACACACCACCGTGTGATAAATATGCTTCTAGGACTTCAATTACGCTTACACCTGAGATCTATTGGATTTTGGAGCTGTAAGAAACTAACTCATCATTTCATATTAATCTTCTACAGATGACTCAAGGGGTTTGCTTTTTTGTTTCTTTTTCTGCTGTTGTTTGTTTTGTTTTAAGGTGCTCCATCTCCCCTCTCCACCCCAGCCAAAGCCTGGACACACAGACACACTCTGCTTGCTCGCTTCCACGTGTGCACAAACGCACAAGGCTGTCAAGTACATTACTGTGGCAGAGTTCAAGTTGTTCACTGAGCCTTTTTTGCACAATTGGAAACTACCGCGCCACTGACAGAAATTCAGTAATCAGGATGAGCAAACAATCTTCCTGACCTTCAATACAAAGTAATAGTCAGGCTCTTAACAACTTGTTAAATGATGAAACTCTACTTGTTTCACACAGGTATTAACAGAGTACCACCCCTGCAGTCCCGCACTGATACTCTTCATACAGGACCGTCAACTGGGAGAAAAGTGTGCAGTCTGATCTCGAGTGCTGGGGAGCAGCTCCGACACAGCACATCAGAGACAACAGGATCCCTACTCATATACCCCAGTAGAGATTTAGAAATAAGTTTGTTGGGTGCTCTTGTTGCTCACCTGTAGGCTTTTGTTTAAATGAACACAACGCAGCTGCCTGAAACGGACAACTACTTCCTTAGCATGCACACATTTCAGGACTCTTGCAATAACAGTAACAGAATCCAGTTTACTGTAACGTCACTACTGAGCCCTGCTCCCATGGAAAAAGAAGTTATTCCCACGGGTTTCAGATATCAGTCCTACCAAAGCTGCAAACACAGATGCGCTGATTAAACCAGAGCCAGAAAGTTGTACCTCATAAAGACACAGTACACCTAATTCCTACTTCTAGCTGTTTGCAAGAAAAGAATTCAGCCAGTACAAAAATGAAATAAACTTCTCCCCTTCTTTTAAGCCATAAACTACATCTGCTTTTCAGCCTTCCTTACATAAATGAAAGAAAACCAAGATTTTAAAACCACTTCTATGATCAAATAGAGCTAAGCTGTTCCAAAAGAAAAAGTTGGGCACTATTTATATGCAACAAGACAAGTGTTACTTAATAATATGTATTTAGTTTGTGGTCTTTTTTCTTCTTAAACCAGATTTTCCTCACTGGATCAGCAGAATTGGCATTAACTCGCTGATGTGTTTCCAGAAACAAACCAGAATGACAGCAGGAATTCTTACAGACTCCCTAAACCACAGAGGCAAACGATGTACCAAGACCGCGCTCTCATGTCACTGAGAAATAATAACTGTACAGTAACATAGGTCAACGAAGAGCCCTGACAGTCTAATCTCTGAAAGCTGTCACAAATCTCTCAAGAAGCCAGAAGATTCTGACACATACTATGAAGAGAACTACTTGTATATATTCTTTATGCCTGAATACGTAATTTACCTCTTCTTTCCCCAAATAATTTCCTGTCAGTGCTATTCATATTTTTCAGTTTTTGATAAATGATGAAGCCAGCCTGCAAGTAAAAGGGAAAAAAGTATTAATACTCTGCAGAGAAAACGCATCTTAAAAATTAAATAAAAAAGAAGTCAAGAATTGTTAAAGCAAGCCATGGCATTAATTTATTGCAAACCTTATGAATGCTGAGTTCTTGGGCCACGTCACACAACAGCCAGTGGCCTGCCTCATTGCTTTGGTAATCAAGGCCACTTAACCTTTTACAAAAGGCAGTGTCCTGACTTCAGTCTGCATCACAGTGGTCACATAGGACTAGATCCCAGAGTGGCTATCTTATAAAGTCAGCCGCAAAGAGAGAGCTCTAAGCACTCCATTCCCGGTCTCACCATCTGCTCCACCTCACTCAGATTTTAGTAATGCTCCAAGAGAATAGTTGTGAATCTGCTACCACAGAACTAGTTATGAATAACAAGGGAAAGATTAAGCACACAGAATCTAAGAAGAGAACCCAGCCTAAAGCCAGCAATGTGCTGATTAGGCTACAGATGTTAATCAAGCCATCTTAAAAACAAAAGAGAAAGGAGTTGCTGCCACATGTTTCCCTGTGAGGCTCCAAAAGGCAGGCAGGATGAAGACAGCAGAGCAAGAAAGAGGCTTTGCCTGGAAAAAGCTGGTGCAAGCTGCCGCACCAAAATACAGCTGAGGATAAAAAATAGAGCTCCTGTCCTTATTGGTTTGGGTCCCATGTCTTCGCAAGAGCTAAACCCTCCACAGTTTAATACTTAACTAGAAAACAGACAATGCTCTCTAAGTCAGAAAAGAGAACAGGGAACACTGCCCCATTTCCCTTCCTCCATCTAAACTGACCACAGAAATAAAATCCTGAGGAAAGGAGATGAAGTGTGATATTCAAGCACCCTCACAAAGAACCATCTCCTAGGAAGCAGGTAGCACCCAGCTGTATACGGGTAAACCTCTTTACAGAGCTTAGAACTGAGGAAACGTCCCTTTCCCTTTAAACTGATTAAGAAGCAGACTTTTACAGAGCTACAGTAAGTCAAATGCAAGTTGGCCCTGCTGCATTACCCACCGGAAGAGGTTATATTTCTTCAAAGCTACTCATAAATTTTATCTCACGTATCATATTTAGAAAGAGCTGAGAAAACTGGATTTTGGTCCATAAGCAGCTCAGGAAAGATCATTAAGAAGCCCCCAATAGAAAACATATCTGCATATACTAACAAGCTACAGCAAACACCGTCAGGCAACGGAAGCCAAGAAAAATTACCCAAAGTGCACTAAGCAAATAACATACTTAAGAAATATGCATGAACTGTGTCATGTGAGATAATCACCCTGAAAGACCTTACGCTCACTCCATACACATGCAGATAAAATTAACACGATCCCTTCATCAAAATTCACTTCCCCAAGGTGGCAAATGGACGTTAGTCCAAACAGATAGAGATTCCTCTGACATACTTTTTGATGCCTGTATTACTTGGCACATCCAGGTAACAGCAGAGTTTCCAGGAGATCTCCTTCATGAACGAGCAAAAGGCAAACCTTGCAACATCATAAAACAGTGAGAGGCAAGGAACTTACAAGAGGCTGAAGGATTCTGTGGAACTGGGTTTCTCTTTTCTGTCTACATTCAATTTTATACATGAAACATACAACATAATATGCTCTTTGAGTTATTTCAGTAACCTGTCTCGTTGCTGACTCAAATACAAGAGGTACCATCTTCTACAGAGAAGATATTACAACAGTTCTAGGCAAATGCTGCAGATTAAAAAGCAAATCAAAACAGACAAGGAATTGGACTGTGTACTATGCTGTACGATTCCCACCTTGAAACATCTAATATCCACTTCAGACCACAGAACATTACAACGTTCACAATGGTCTGTAACAGACAGGCATTAAAAAAAGCAGCAAACAGCAGGCTAGAGGAAGTGGTAATAGAAATATATATATATTTTTATACGTACATAAGCATCTGTGGCTGCATACAATTTTTGCTCCTCATCGAGTGGAAACTTTTCCCAGTTGCCGCAGCGGATAGACTTATCTTTCAGAAGCTGCTTCCCAAAGAGGTGTTTTACCAAGCCATTTAGACTCCATACCTCTATACACCTCAGCTGGGAAAAGAAAAAAATAGTTGTTTAAAAGGGAAAGCAACTACATTTGTCAAAACACAGTCACAGAAACAGCAAATCGTACTTAATACTTCAGTAGAAGCAGAGAGCTCTGGATTAGTCAGAACAAATGTAGTCTTCAAAATAGCAAATGTTCTTTAAGCCTTACTCTGTTCTCATCATACTGAAAGGTAATTCTGCCATTGGGAACCTCTACTTTCCACTCCTGAAACTACACTGTTGTAGAGCATCCCTGCATCATCAAGCTGGGAAGATTACCCCAGGTTCAGGTGTGTCCACGTGCTGTGAGGTGGCGTGACAGCACACACAAAAAAGAAACATCTGTACAACGTAGTTACAAGGCTGATTAAACAAAAGCCAGAGACTTAAACACCAGCCCGTCCCTCCTCCAAGATTTTTACATCAATATTTGCAAATAATAGCAATAAGATTTTATTTAATAGAAAAACAGGAATATCAAAGTCATCCTGTAACTGTTTTGTCATCTATTGCAAGTCTGAGAAGCCAAGCACACATCAAAGACAGCAGTTATATACCATGCTAACCATTATTCAATGCACTGCAAAGCAGTTCTTGGAAGACTCCAGAAATCACCCTGCTACACTGCTGTTTTCAATTGCTTTCATAATCACAGTCATCAGTCACAGCTGCTATGTGCTATTGTCTGGACTGACTCTGAGTTTGGGAAGCTTTCCTTCTAGCTCCAGGGCTCACAGGCACAGCCTTCCTCTATTCTGAGAGCACTTGCAGAACATGCAGACTGTCAAGTCCAGCAGTGGTAGCAGCAGCGTGGCATTATTAGTTCATCCCCTTGAACTGGGAATCAAAAGCCTATCAGTGGCTGATTTTAGGTCCCCTCCTCTCTTCCTTCCATTGTACCATTACGTAAGATGTTACTCTTTGTTCTCTCAGCGTTCACTGTCAAGTTCATTTTTGGTCTGTTATCTCCTTAGCAAAAGACTTGAAAGCTGCCATCAGAGAAAACAATTGCTTATCCTCGTAAGATATCCTGGAGCTGGATGTCGGGAGAGGAAAAAAAAAAAGCATGGGGGTGAAACATGGAAACTCCCGATTCTAAAAAAGAAACCACCCCTTTTATTGCTTCAGCAAACAATTCACTCTGCAGAGTTTCCAGCCCATGAAGAACTGAAGCTTCAAAGCATCACAGCCCTCTCCCTTCCATCACGACAGCACTGGTTTATCTACACCAAACAGTATCAAAGCAGCATCCAGCTATGCTGCAATGTGGGATGCGCCTGATGTAACACTGCTCCTAATCATGTGGGAAGCTGCCCCATGTGAGCGGGTAGCACCAACTTCAGAGCCACAAAGGAAAATATCCGTAGTGCTCCAGGTCAGGTAACAACCAGCTCTGGACCGGAGACTGCCAGAAGAGCTGGCC
Organism: Aquila spilogaster; assembly: GCA_024606505.1. Classification (NCBI taxonomy): domain Eukaryota; kingdom Metazoa; phylum Chordata; class Aves; order Accipitriformes; family Accipitridae; genus Aquila; species Aquila spilogaster. Next base: position 106,693,694 of record JANHGO010000001.1, read on the forward strand.
TCCTTCCTGCAGCAGGAGCACAGCCTTCCTCCCAGCGGCAGGAGCCCTGCTCCAGCTCGACAGCGTTTCGCACATCAGACTCTGTAGGTTTGGCCACTGCTGGGACACGTATGCCATGGCTGACAGAACCCCAGTGTGACACAATCTGGTGATCTCCATCATTAGTAAATGGAAGAAATGCATCTGCATCTGGATTGAAAAAGCTGAACCTTGAAAACGCAAAATGTGAACAGATTTGAGAAGGGGGACTTATTCATTAAGAACTGGCTCATGGAAACACAAAACTTAATTCTGCAGACCTAGAGTTCTCTGGAAACAGGAGCACTTTCATTTAGCACACTAACAAGATTCCCTCCCGCAACAAAAAGATTTTAAGCTTTACTTTCTCATTAGCAACGTCAGCCAGCTCCACAAAGCTCTTCAGTTTGACTTCAAAGTCACTCATCAGCTTCCAGCGATCTCCCTCAATTCCTACGCCAACCTTTTTAATTGTTTCATCTTCCAGCAGCCTTTTGAGTCCCTTGGGAAAACCTAAAATAGATTAAGCCCAAACATGAGAAACTATATACTGAAAGGTGTCGCACAGTCAAATGGAAATGACAAAATCTAGCACAAAGGCCGCTCGCAAAAACCTGTTCTTAAGGAGGAAAAGCTCAAGAAGTTGCTGTGTTTATGTTTCCGCCTGTGCTCTGGGATGACAAACACCAGTTTGCCGTAATGTATCATCTGAAGCAAGCAGCAATGAGATAGCTCAAACATGCAAATTCACTCTGTATCTGCAAATAAATTAAGTCAAACGACCTCATTTTATCTGCCTAACTGATCACTAGAATGCATGACAGCGAAAAAGCAACGCCTCCATGGAGAAAAAAATATTCTAATCCTCAGCATTGGATGCTCATGACACCAAATGCATTATTTCATTTTATTTTGTTTTACTGTTTTCCACAGGGTATTCTTTCCCAGTTAGCGCTGTTCCACATTCACAGGAAACACTAAGCCAGAAAAACGGGGAAAGACCAGAAAGACTGATTCTGCACATGCATTTTCAGTGCTAATTGTGGGCTGGTCCAAAAACAGCATTCAGAAAACCATTCAGAACCAACCACATCCTCCACAAAAGCCCAGATAAGTCAGTCTTGTGAGTAAAAGAAAAAAACAAGTCATGCAAGCATGCACACAGATGCTACATATTACATTTCGATTCAGCCCAAACTAATCACACAGCAATCCTGGATCAAACAGTATTTTCAAGTTTACAGAACCATGTAAAAGCACACAGCTTTCACAACTGGTTCTGCAGGAGCATCTTATTTAAATATATACGTTCAGGAACGCAAAGCTGGATATTTTGAGTTAGTCTCGAGTGTAATTCTTCTCTCTACAAATAAGTACTATTCATTATTTATCATATATACGCTAGTACTTAGGATGTGGCTTGGTTTTGATTTAATAACACGTATTTTTGCTACTGCAATAAGTAATTATGTGCTTCAACAATCACTTGGCATCACTGAACATATTAATGTCTGCACTTGCATGGATTCTGCTGACACGCTATAGACACATGTGCAGCTATAACCAGGAGCAGGGTGCTGTGGACTGCAAAGTTGTAGCTCTGATACGAGTCACCAGAAAAGTTACTCTTCCTTAGAAAGAACTGTGGTATCCAGAGCACCTCCACCACAATGCAGCACAGGGGTTCTTCTGAAGAGACAAATCCAGGCGAGCTGAACACAGGCACACAACAGCTGCAGCTGACTTACTGAACAAGGAATTTCCTCTGTCTAAAAATATCATGAAAATCTTCAAGGGTGAGAGCTTCTGCTCCTTTTTTTCCATCTCATTTCTAGAAAAGAAGTACTGTATGATCTCAAAAGGTCTAGGTTGCAGACCATTCAGAAGCTACAAAGTGAGAAACAGGACATGTTTCCGTGGAAGAAATAAGGGTGAGAAATACGGAGCATTATCAAGAACCTTCTTGATAAATACAAACAGTTAAATTTTGTCCTTTTATGAGACGTGTTTATACGCAGTCCTTCCTCCTGCAGGAGAAAGTATTTTTATTCTTTCCGATGAAAAGTAATAAGCCTTATCTAGCACCTAAATTTTTGTAAATCAGTCATTCTGACTAAGCAAAAATCGGCGGTGGTGCCTGGCAAAAGGCTGGCATCACACCCAGTTCAAAGTGCTTCTCTCATAAATAAATAAAAGCTTCAGAAGATTCTTTAGGCAGAAACACCATCTTCTCCTGTCACACACTTAGCAGTAGTGCATAGGCTACCATGCCCAGCATCAACAGGCAAACAAACACCTTCACTTTAGAATCAAAAGCGTTTCAGCTCCAAACATCTCTCCCCCCTTGGTTTCCTTTCCTCAAATCTCTTTTGTGTGCTTGAACATTTCTGCCTCCTGGATTGAACAGCCTCCGGCAATTACATTTTCCACCTCATTTGCTATAAATGACAAAGGACTGAACACCAACATTTAAATTATCGCTATTATACCTCAGCATGCATGCCCCAGGGAAATCAGAGACATCTCACAGGCACAGCTTCAATCTAACATTCAAACCAAAGGTTATAAAATCGCAGCCTCCTTCCCCACATCCCTATTTTTCCAATTTAGATGCTTTTATTCACAGCCGTAACAGGTTCAGAACGTCGGGCACACATTCCCCTCTCCCCATAGCTGCCTCACACCAGGTATTCAGTATTCTTTCTGGAAAAGAATGGCACAAAAATAGGAAGAAGCAGCGTGACAGCCATCATTTTTGAGGGGTTCTGTTACTCGAGCCGAACTAAGAGGAAAGAGCCTGCTAAATTTAGGTGTGCTGTTTATTTTCGCACCAAAGAGAAGAAAGCTCATCACGTGAGCAGGGAATTCAGTTTCTGAAAACTAAATGAAAATATTCTTTCCCAGAAAGAAAAATAATCCTTAAGTAAAATTCTTTTGCCCTGCTCAGATCCTAAAATGCTGTATGCTAGAACAGTGCTCAAGCTTTAGACTAAGGTCACTGTAACACATAGTTAATGCTCGGTGAATCATTCCCTGTTTCATACCCAGGAGGGGGAAGAAGATGGATGGATTTTTAAAAACTTTTTTTACTATCAAATATAACGTGAAATAAGCTGCGGCTCGATGCTAAGGTTCGTACTAAATCACAAGAGAGAGCCCTAATTAATAGGAACAGAGGAAGTACAGTACCTGACATTGAAGAGATGTGAAACAAATAACACTTTTCCTCGGTTACACATATTTGGATTACTGCTATTTTTGCCATTTTTCCTTTAGTGTGCGATGGCGGCCATTCAATATCAAATCCAACCGCAGCCCCATCTGATAAAGTCTGCCTGAAAAGAAATGGATATTCCTCACGTTTAACTGTTTTCCTACCAGCACTTAGAATAGCAGGCTTGAGTCATCTCACAAAAAGATAAATGATTACACAACTTTTCTTCCACGAGTGTAAGACACAGAAACCATTTTAGTATCAAGACTGTAAACAGATGAAATTCCTGCTAGTACAGAAAGCCACATTGTAACTCCCAAACCAGACAGACTTGTAGAAGAACTCATTGTACACAGATGGCAGCATAGCAAGCCCCGGGAAACAGCCAGATACAAAAAGGAACATAACAGTTTCCAGTTCCTTGAAAGCTTGCTTTTTATTTATCATGCTACACAGAAAGTTCTGTACGCTACTTCTCCCCCTAGTAACATAAGCTGAGCTATGCAAGAACTGGGGAAGCCTATTTGCGTCATGAATGAACAACCTTCAAACCTACACTCCCATCATGAAGTAACATACCCACCTGATTTATTGCAGCACTTACTTCCCAGTGAAGTCAGAGAAACACAAGAAACTATAAAAACTGCGAAAAGCAGAGAAACTGCTGTAGTGCTTTTCAGTGTATGCTTCCTCTTAAAAGGAGTGCCAAGCGCAGCCAGGACATCTGCCAAAAGAAGTCCAAGTGGGGAAGCTACAACTGTGGAGCACGCTGGAAAGATGTGTTCCGAAAACATTACTTGTAGTAGATGAGCCAGGGTCATCCTCAGAGGGATAATTCACTGACACTAGGAATAGGTTCGCTCTGCGCTCAGAGCCAACATGCAAGACACATTTGGCACATAGAACAAGACAACCTGTGCAACCAGATGTTTCTTCTGGTCTAACTGTTCACCTCTGGGCACCTCAAATGCACAATCAGCAAGAAGAAGTAGAGAGAGGAAAGCAAACCCCTTTTCAGAAAGTAAAGGGCACTCCAAAGGAACAGAGGTAGAGCTATTACCTGATGTCTTCTGAGAGAAGGGAGCAGTCACTGGCTTCGTAGCTGTAAATGGTGGAGCCGCGGAACTCTAGGAATGGCAGCCCATCTTCCAAAATGCTCCTCTGAACGTTAGGTGTCTGTTGGACAACATTTGGAAAAGGTTCTGTTACCGGTCAGATGAAACCTTGGCACAGAGACGCACCAGCACCACAGCCATCAAATGCTACCTCAAGGCTGTAGCCCAGCAAACCCAGCACTGGTGTGGATGACACATTTGTGTTCACACCCCTGATCTGCTTGCCCTACTTCAAACACTCGGACTGAAAGCCTGCAGGCTGAATTGTCACCTCAATTTTATTTCTCCGCATTCTTTCAGCCAAAGACATTTAACAGCTTTCAACAAGGTTAGGGGAAACATTTATTTTTGACAGTGCCAAAAGCTCCTCGTTGCTATTTTAAATGCTGCAGCACTTCCACGCTTCAGAAATTTGACAAAAGTAGAAAGTGATTTACAATAATTTGTTAATTTAAGTAATAGTCCGAATTATTCAATCCCGTTCAGGCTACAATCCTTGGAAATATCCCTATTTCAGTACGGATTCAACCTAAACCAGCAACTCGCAGGTACAGAGAATTTTTAAACTGTGCCACAACGTGCAGAAGCAAACCAAGAATACATGAAAAAGAGGACACTGAAGGAACAACATGAGACAAGATCTGTGATTAGGTACAGTTGTGCACCGGTGAAGCATGGGACTACAAGCAAAGTGTTTCACTGTACCACACAGCTCTGTTCTCTCATTTCCTTGGTCCCACATCTCAGCTGGCACACCGCACTTCAAGCCAACAGATCTCTGTCAAGTTCCTCATGCAAGGAGTAAAACCCAGATTTAACTACACGTAATATTTAAAAGGAGAGAAATCCTCCATCAGCTGAATGCTGGTTTAAAAATGGAAACTTTCAGCCTGCAGAAAAAGGTGACATTAAAGCCATCAGGCAGTGCTTTCCTTTTCCCCTCCAGAAAACTTACTCGAACTGTAGGACTACTGATAACATTCACCTGTTCGCAAAATCTTCAGGTTGGTTAAAAATATGCAAGTAAGCTACAACGCCAGTACCAACAAGTAGGACAGCATTGCACAGTAAGACCTGGAGAACAGCACCTGTGTATCAGAAGCGGTCACACACAAAACAGCCTTATAATATAAGTTTAGTAACAATAAATTGTCTGAAAAATGATGATCCTGAAACTACAGAGAAGATACTGCTAATTTTATGCTCACACAATGAAACACTTATTTCAGTTAATGAAGGGTTAAAGTTTAATCAAAACCTGCTGGTTTTAACTTACTAGAAGGTCAAGGTGCAAAGTCCTGCACCTGGGTCAGAGCAATCACAAGCACAGATACAGGTTAGGTGGAATATGGCTTGAGAGCAGCCCTGAGGAGAAGGATCTGGGAGTACTGGTTGATGAAAGACTCAATATGAACCAGTAGTGTGTATTTGCAGCACAGAAGGCCAACAGTAACCAGAGCAGCATCAAGAGAAGCGTGACAAGCAGGTCGAGGGAGGTGATTGTGCCACTCTACTCAGTTCTCGTGAGACCCCACCTGGTATACTGCGTTCAGTTCTGGGGTCACCAACACAAGAAGGACATCGAGATGCTGAAGCGGGTCGAGAGAAGGGCCATGAAGACAATCAGAGGGCTGGAGCACCTCTCCTACAAGGACAGGCTCAGAGAGCTGGGGCTCTTCAGTCTGGAGAAGAGAAGGCTGCGGGGGCACCTTATAGCGGCCTTCCAGTACCTGAAGGGGGCCTACAGGAAAGCTGGGGAGGGACTTTTTAGAAGGATGTGTAGTGACAGGAGACAGAAAAAGGGCTTTAAACTAGAAGAGGGTAGACTAGATACTAGGAAGAAATTCCTTACTGGGAGGGTGGTGAGACACCGGAACAGGCTGCCCAGCAAGGTTGTGGGTACCCTCTCACTGGAGCAATCAAGGCTAGGCTGGATGGGGCTGTGAGCAACCTGGTCTGGGGGAGGCGTCTCTGCCTATAGCAGGGGGGTTGAAACTAGATGATCTTAAAGGTCCCTTTCAACTCAAACCATCCTACGATTCTATGAAATAAAGCCCATGCTACTAGTTCCTTGTTATTGCTGAATGAAAGAAAAACTGCTGAAGTGAGCCTTCTGCTTTTCGCTCATGAATTAGCTTTCTAATTATCAAAGCAGTCTGAGATGTCACAGGGCTGGGTTCCTTCCAGTGGGAAATTTTATACCTAAAATTGCTTATACGTGCAGAGATAAACGCATCCAAGAACACATTTGCATTCTTGGAAGACTAGAAATTTAGATACAATCTTTATGACCAGTTTTTCCCTCTGAGCAGCAAGAGGCACAGGCCCAGCTACAAGGACACAGCCCCACATCGCTTTGTTACTCAGTCTAAAATAAAATAACCAAATAAATCAAACCAAATAAACCAAATAACCAAATAAACCAAATAAATCTCCCCCCTTGCAATGCCATACCTTCTTATTACTCAAAACGCCCTCTTGGTTACGTGCACACATCCATTGGGGATACTTATTCTGCAAATCCACTTTATTCATTCTATCCACATTCGTGTAACCTTTCCGTTAAGAAATAAAGAAACAGATTAGCCAAGAGCATGCACAAATTGGAGCTACCAGCACGACGAGGCCAGAACGAGATTACCTGTGCGGCCCACCTCCAACTTCGGACACAAGGGAGGGCACTCACAGCGCCGCCCGCGTCAAGCTGTGGGTGAGCCGTAGGGGCGGCTCTAGACCTATCCCTCGGGCCAGGCCCAGGGCGCCAGGAACGGGGAGCGGGCAGCGCCGGGCCGGACCACCAGGCCCCACAGCAGCGCCCGCCCCACAGCTGCGGTCTCCCCGCAGGACAGCAGCGCAGAGGCCACGCTGGCGGCGGGGCAGACACCCCGCAGGCAGGCAGGCAGGCAGCCCGAGCCGCTCAGCCCGCTTCTCCCTGCCCCCCGCTCGCGTGTCGCGAGGTTTTTTAATTCAGAGAACTTAAAAGCAGGATGTTGCTATTTTAAGTAGTATTTCAGTTCCTGTCTGTTCAAGTCTGTCAGTGTCTCTCTCAAGAACCAAAACCAAGGAGCTGATGTAAATGCAGCCTTACAAAGCAGAGATCTTAAATGCAAGGAATGCTCTCTCTTTACCTTTCTAGACCATCTGGAATGTAGCATTAGTTTTGGCTTCTGATTTCTTTAGCTCCAAGAGCTTGGATCATTGGAAACCAGGGAAGGTCATTAGAAGATTGTTCAAATGGATGGAGCCCAGGAACGTTTTTCTCAGATGAGGGAGAAGTAGAGCTTTCTGCTTAGCCTTGGAAGAAGTGGTCAAGGCAGATAACATTCAGTGACAGCGTTATTTCTGTCCTCTCTAGTTCTCTTGGTTGTATGGTTTTAACCTGCACGCTGCCTCTTGGATGCCATAGAAAGATTTTGTGCCAGCATCTGAGGAGGTTCTACTCGTCTTGAGTAGAATCTGTCGTCTTGTCGCTTCCTTGTCCACACGCTTTGTTCTGTTCCAGACAGTACCAGTGTTGGTAACTGGGGGCGGATGGGAGGAGGAGGAGGTTGTCAGAAGAATAATTACTTATAAAACAATAGGGTTCATTGCCTCTGTTGATGTTTACTTGGGTTCCACAGAGCTCCATCCTGCTGCTTCCTCCCCTTTCTCCCCACATCCTCAGTGCAGCAATGGGCTCTTCTGTCTAAATGCTGACTATTGTTTGTGCTTGTGCTCCATACGCAGCTCTGCGGAGCGTTCACATTCAACCAGCACACAGTGGCTCAAATTCCCTGTTGGAGCAATGCTGTCATCGGGTCACAAGCTGGTCTTGCTCGCAATGAAAGTCAGTGGCAAACTTTCAGATGTAGTTGTTTGGCTAACAGCAGTTTTTGCTTTCAGGATTGTTCTTCAAAGGAGGAGCTCTGTGTAGTATCTCCTCTTTGGATGTTTATTCTAGTCATAAATGTTAAGGAAGATCTCTTGGAAGTGAGCGTGAGTGTTTCTTCAGGTGGAGACTTTTTGAGTTCTTTAACCTGCTACCAGAGATACCTGTTAGAAGAGCTGTGTCTTCCTGTGTGAAACCTCTGCTTTCTGAAAGGCTTTGCTGTGTTCAAAATCCAGAGAATTTCTCTTAAGAGAAAATGAAGATAAAAAATGTTAATGGAAGTGCCTCCTTGCCCAGGCCTAATTGACACATGGGATTTTGAAAAGCACCGTGAAAGCAAAACAGAGAAGCTAATGGCTGTCATGTGGGAACATTTTTGTTCATAAGAGCAAAAAAAAGTATGTTAGTTTGTGAATTCCATTTATTGTGACATCCAGAAGAAATTACCTGCAGAAACTGATTTGAGCTGAGAAAAGAGAGGCATTAAACATACCATTTAAAACTTATTTCTCCAGAATTGCATCCTGAATTCTAAAATTGAAATTTGAAAGCTTTTTAATGCACAGAGTCAACACATGTTATCTGATATGATAGTTAAGTTTATTTGCCCAAAGGTTGTTTGGAACTTGTGAATCTTTATATGTAGTAATTTCTGTTTCTAAAACAGCATTTTTTTTCCAGCACTATTGCTCTTACCACAGTTTGAAGGAGAATAAAAGAATCTGATGTAAAAAAACCAAGTTGCTAAGGATTATGAGCAGCGGTCTTATGAGACTTCTTTATTAATCAAGAAAAAATATGATGTTGGTGGGTGGTAAGGGTGTTATTTTAATCAAATGTGTCCTTCCTCCAAACACTCCTACCTTACCTTCCATTGTTGCTCACATAATTGAGCAACTTAGTTGTTTTTTTTTTTTTAACAACTTAGGTGATTTTGGGCTATTTTTCAGTATGATCTAAAGGTTAGTGGAGATGGTTTAATGCCGGCATGTAAATCTTGTATTGGACCATAGTGGTGAAATGCAAATTACCTGTGGTCTGAACTCTTGCACTTGGAGCTATGAGCCCCAGCACACACATAGCTTTTGTAACTCCTGTAATGCCTGGCAATCTGTTGTGTGTGCAAACACGATAGTAAGTGTCCTTTCATTTGGCTTATAAATTACAAAACTGCTGAGGGGTTCCATACTGGGCCTGACCTGCCTCTGAATGCAAAGTTTTGTAGATTGAATTGCTTGTATTTATGTAAAAGAGGGCTAGAAGAAAAAAAGAAAAAAGCTGATTATTTCTCTTCTACATCAAGTCCAGGTTCTCGCTGTTGTACAACACATCTCTTCGTGACAGTTTCTAATGCATCAGTTAAAACATGGCACTGGTTTGTAGTCTTAAGGTTTGATGGGTCAAATCACAAGAGCTGCTGCCAGGGTAAATGTTTTGCAGCTGCTGTCTTAAAAATAATAGAATTCCATGAAACTGAGGGAAAACAACAGAGCTTTGAAATTATTGTAAGACACCATGTTTGTCTGCAGCTGGCATTACACAGCGAAGAGCTGTAACACAGTCCAAGGATTTTGGCTGTATCTTCTTGCAGAAATTACCACTTCCAACACCAGGAATACCACAACAGGATGTATCTGTGCACCACTTCTCAGTCTAGTTACTTGATGTAAACCCATTTTTATCAGTACTTCAAGCAAATGTGGCTAAGATGCAGAGGAGTATGTCGTATTCTCCCCATCCTCCTCCTGTGCAAAAGGGTGACTACTTTTGGCAAAGACTGTGGTGATAGTAACAGCTTAGGCGTCTATAGTGAAAACCTCCAAGCTCATCTGAGATCATATTCATAATTACGCTCATGCTTCTAGTCTGGTTTTAATGAGACTAGGTGAATGTTACTGCTGTAGAAGTTCTGAAGTTTTAATGATTAAACGCTATGCAGTACACAATATGAAGATTGTGAACAAATTGTTGACCACAACCTCTTCTCATGTTCCTGGGAGTTAAATGATGGTACATCATATCACTGAAAAGGTAATTGTTCCCTGGCTTTCCATTTTTTTAATTTATTTGACCTTCCACCTCAGTGCCTATCCATCAAAATCTACAAATATTATCAAGGCAGCCTGGGGACTAGAATCACGTGGCAGTTATACTGGACTAGTACTTCTGAGTAATCTTCAACAGCAGTTACTTTCACAGCATCAGCTTTTCTATCCTGCTTCCTTTTTTTGTTGATACATTCATTTGGTAGCAATTCTTATTAATTTAGCCAAATGGTAATTTTATATATAGTTTTAGCTATATTTAGCTGTAAGTAATCTTCCTTTTTGCTCTGAAGAAGTAACTAATATCCTTCCTAGCTTCTCAGTTGTCTGAGAATGTGATTTAGAAACCGCAAAAGTAGCATTACTTACAAGTTTTTATGAATATATATAGTTTGTCAAATGGGAATTATTTGTCTTTGCTTAGCTTAAGTTACAGTCCTCTTCTCCTTTCCTATTTATCTCAGCAATGGGTATAAACCTTTATACTTTTCAGAACTTTGAATTATTTTTATGGATTTTGGAGGAGGCAGGAACTCATGTTAAGATGATGTTAAATGTTTCCCTCTGAATCTAATGTCTTCCATGTCTTCTGGATGGCTTCTTGTGTGCATTGGTATCTGAGGGGAAGAACAATGTTAAAACAAGTGAACCAACTCTCAAGACAGTTTTGCCTCTAAGAGGCACTGTATTACTGCAGTTACAGGTTAATGCAATGCGCATCGTCTATGAACTTGATGACCATGTGAATCAAAAGTAAGTTTGTTTGTGAATGCTGTATATTGGGAGCATCTGCTGTAGTTGGGAGGTACTTTGATTGATAGAACCAATGAATTACAGTAAAATTAATCTCTTTCAGTAGCAACAGTCTTGATTCTAGCAGTTTGTTGTCTGAGGCAGAAGGACCGCTTTGCCCTGCAGGAAGAGATTAATCAATTCGTGGAATACAAGTGCTTCCTAGACTGCTAGTCACATGAATGCCAAATATGATCTATGCAATCCCCTTCTTTCAAAAGGGTTAAGGAGACTTGGCCCAATAAAATCTAACATGTATTGTTGGATCCAAAGTGGCATATAAGGGAGCCTTTGGGAATACAGATATAACTGCTGCCATTTAGAACTACCACAATGATCTTTTCTTTCCTTGCTTACTCCATAGTTGTGTGAACATCTCTGATGACCAGATGGGTTTTGGCATATTGTTTAAAAAGTTTGTATCGGAGATAGGAGTGTGATATAATAAATTCAGTGAGAGGCAACTACTGTGATAGGCCTAAGAGAAGCTTAACAAATTCATAACGTTTATTAGAAGTACTTGCCTGAAGTTGTTTACCACAGAATTGCTATGAGATGCGTATTTTATATGGAAACGCCCCACGTATATACAGAAATACAAATGCACTGACTTCCTGTTGTTCTTTACCTAACTGTAAATGCAAGATTTTTGCGATGAATTGTGGTCATACCAAATGCCTCAGCTGGAATATAAAGTATTTCTTGTCCTGCTGGGCAAATTCCACTAGAATAACTTGGTGTTTGTGTTTTTTAAAAGCTGGAACCAAGCACACCGATCCCCCTTTGAAAACCAGAAAACTAGCTCTCCTCTTTTCCTGGAGGACAGCTCGGGCGTTACGTCAGCTGGAGTGGCTTCAGCTCTGCTGCTGCCCAGAGAAGGGTCACGTCAGGACAGCCCTAGGCCAAGCGTTCACTCTGTCCTCCAGATTAGGTTTGGGTTGGGGTCCTCTGCACAGCTCCTCTCTTTCTGTGGCTGCGTGTGTGCGTACGCGTGAATGCTTCCCATCTGTCCTAAGTGCTCCGTGGCTGCCTACTGGGTTTCCAATGAGTGTGCAAGTTGGGCGGAGAGCATTTGTGGCCTGTGGGAGGGACTGGGACGATAACATAAAGAGGTCCATGTGCAGTATGACTTCGGTCGCCCCTTCTGTGACAGCACTGCTCTTTGCTGGAGTGATTCAGTGAAGATACTATTCTAGGACTGTGACCTTTAGCTCCCCCCCATTGTTTTCGAAAGGGAAATAGGAGAATATAATGTAAACTGAAAGCTGTTGTCTTAGCAGAGGAGCTGCTGTTTATCATGTACCATGGATTTAACCTCTTGAAGATTGAATAGTACAGGTTTTCCTTCTGCTACTGGTTTCTCCTCCCTCTTGAGCTTTTCTTTTTCATGAAGCTGAATCCTTGCAAATACTTTTAACAGAGAGTATTATTCCTGATAGTAAGTGTTGCAAAAAGAAAAAATGTTTAAAAATGAAGAAAATTTGGAATTAATTTTTCAAGAAAATTATGGTTCTTCAATAATTGCATGCAATCAAGCAAATACAAAATGTTTAAGTTATTTTTTTCTGCCACAGACGTGCTACAAAACTCAGAGCTTATGCTTTCTTAAAAATCCCAGTTGCAATCTACATTTAGGCTGTAAAGTTAGTGGTTTATTATTATTATTATTACTTTATTGGTTTTTGTGTGCCTTTCAGAGGTAGTACACGGCAATGGGCATTTCCATTTTGGTAGAGTGATGCCTCAAAGGGCTGTTCAGTGGCTCCTTCATCTAGAATTATAAAGTGTGAGGACATTGAGAGAGTTGAGTCCTTACAAACTGCAGATGATTTTGTTCTCTGGTAGAAGAGCACTGTCTGAACTCTTCCTCCTTCCCAGATGCTAACAAGCATTTAGTTATAATCATCATAGAGAAGTTATAGCACGATGCCTGCAATAGCTGTGGTGGTTTTGGATAGGGAGGACTTTTGGAGCCCCAGATGGGCATTCAGTGGTTACACCAGTGCATTACCCTTTCATCAGTGCTGTGCCAACTGTAGTAAATCCTGCCAGACCATATGTGAATCTATCTCCCTCCTCTTCCCTCAAACATATTTGTACCACAGCATCCCACATGCGATCGGCCTGCCAGCTGCTCAGTGTTCCTAGAGTCCAGAAAACAATGGCCTTCTAGGTCATATTTGGTCTTCAGGCCTTCTGGCCCTCCAGGTCTAGGCTAGGAAACCAGCACTATGGAATGTAATGTAGTTTGGTGTTTGGTTTGGGGTTTTTTTGTTTGAGTTCAGAATGTAAGTCATGCTTTGTCATTTGGTCAAATAAAAGATACTGATTTTTTCCCTCCTGGTGGCTCCTAATGTTCTACTAAGAATTTTATTGCAACCTGTTGTACAGCAAAAATGCTGATTAGTTTTTTGGTGGTTTTTTTTTTGTAAACTATGCCCATAAGCACTAAAAAAAAAAGCATAGTATGTTCACCAGTTTGTACCTAGGTCTTTCAAACAGAACAGCACATTTGAAGTTAAGACCTTGTCTAGCAAGTTTTGAGGCAGGTGGAATTTGATGGCCAGATTGTTAACCTGTTATAAAATGTACTTATAATGAAAATGTTCATAAACTATTAAGTATTTGCTACCAAATGAATCTTTGTAACTGCTTTATAAGGGAAATATGGTGTAACAGAAAGGCAACACATTCCAACTTCTTGATTAATAGGTTTTGATAATTGGATCAATTTACTGTAGGTGGTAGAGAACATGAAGCCTACTGTAGTCACTGAGAACTTCCTGTAGAGGCTTATGCAGAGTGTGACATAAGAGTAGGATTGTTATGTGATGCCTGTCCATGCTGTTAAGTCTTTGTTACTTCTGAACGGTTATCTTTATGCAAAAGAGAAAAGCTCTGTTGCACTCTCTTCTCTGGACATGTAATTTGAACTTTAAATTAAAGCTTTAGTGTAGAAGATTTGAAGGTAGTTTGTCTAGTTTCAGTTCTGTTTTTCTGGGGTAAGCCAATGCAACATGTGTGTTTATCATTCACGTGAAGCTGAGTGACTAACAAAAGTGAAAACATAAAACTGAGAGTGGAGAAGCTAATAACTCTTTGACTGCCATGTCTAACTGTATATACTAGTTTTAAGGTCTGCTTTTGTGTGTGAAACCGCGCTGCTGCAGAAGGTGGTGTTGCCATATGGATGCTGTTACTTGGGTGGAATAGTGCCAAAGACGTTAGTAACATTTCCATTGTGCCTACACGCTTCAGATGTCACCAGGAGCTGATTTAATAACATAGTTTTTGTTGCACAGTAGCAAATCTTTGTTTCTTTTCTTGATTCATTTCTTGCTTGGAAAGACACTGTACAGTAATTGAAAATAGCATAAACTGAGACACTTCTGTCTTTAAATATTGGTGGCATTATTAAAGAAATGCTTATTCTGACTAGGTCAGTTTTAAGAGATTAGATTTTACTTGTAATTTAAAATGTGGCAAGGAAACAAAATAATCAATAGGAAAAATGTTTATAATTGTCAGCAACATAATTTCATGTGTATATGTAAGACTAATTTGGGGAATGAAAGGTGGGAAGAGTTGAACTTTTAATCAACAGGTTTTTTTCCAGATATGCTTATTTTAAATATAGCTGAGAGGTTACATTTCAATTCCTGGTTCATACCATTAACGTTTCAAATTTTGTATTTTAAACCCAAACTACTAAGCATTAAATTAAAAAAGTCTTTGTCCCTGACATTGCAGGAATGAGTTGTACTGTGCCAGTCTCCAGCAGGGTTGGTAATAACTAGCTTTGATTGTGTTTCATGAGTTTTTATGTTACAATTTGGATTGATGGTAATATAAGGCTGGGAACAGCTGATTGTGTTGGCATGAGAATGAACATTGCCCTTTTAGATAAAAATAAGTTGAATAGCTTTTGATATTGGATTTTATTCTTAACATGAAAAATGCCTTCTTCCAACAGAAAGAGTCTAATAACTAGCATTTGCAAGCTGGGGCATGTTTGACCTTCAGGCATCATGGGTTACAATATTTTGAAGAAAAATGCACCAAAAACAGAAGCCAGATCTGTTTGCCCCAATTTTCCCCGTTTTATTTTGCTTTTGGCTGAAAAGGGATCTGGGTTTTGGCTGTTAATATAACAAGCTGTTTACCTTGGCAGAGCTGGGCCTAAGACCAGCCTTTGTTGGTTAACAAATAAAATTGGTTTGAGCTCACTGTCCATGGAGTGTTTTCTCACATCATAAAGCATTGTGCAAACTGGGACACTGTTTTAGTCCAGTTCCTGAGGAGAAATCCAGCATAGAACTTCCGGAATGAGGTATGTTGTACTTGCAGATGTGGAGCAAAACTCAGATCTGCTTTTTCCTACCATATGTGGATCAGTGTTGTCTCTAGTATCAGTCCAGCTTCCATGAAAATGAGGTTGATTTAAAAATTGCAACTGCATGGACCTATAAATTATAAAGCACTTGTAGACTATTCTATGCTCTGCAAGCTTCAGTAGTGTGATAAATGAGAATTTTGAGTGATCTCAGAAGTACGTTCCCATCAGTTTGTCACAAATCTGCACATTTGTTAGGTGTGCTTATTCCTCTTTCCAAACTTGCTCTTGGTTTCCTTTGAAGGGTTTATAAACATCTTGATTGTGTGGTCCATTTTTGGTGACTTATGTGTCTCTGACAGCTTACACAGACTTATGTTATAGTAATCAAATTCTCTGAGAGGAGACAGCTTTTAAAAATATTTGTATGTGTTTTTAAATAAGTGGAAACTTACAGACAAGGAAGACTCTGCACAGTAAAGGGTTTTTCTGTTTGTTTAATCAAACTTCCACTAAAACAAAGGTGGTTGAACAGCTGCAGCTGCCTGTATGTGAATTGGTGCAAGGCAGACAAACTTCAGGGAGGTAACTCCAGTGCCTCCAGCCTACCCAAGCAGCTGTAGAGTCAACTCAACAGCCCTGTCCAACCTTTTGGTCTCTCCTCATAAGAGAGAGAACATAGTAAGAAAACAAAACTGTCAAGAATCATGTCAGTTATACAGCCTTCTTGGGGAAAAACTGCAAGCACAGCAACAGGCACTTAGAAGTCTTTTAAAACATAGGACTTAGCGTGAGAGTTGTTTGCCTTCCTTCAGTATGTCTTGCTGCAGTCTGAATGTTGAGGAGTGTTTGAAGAATCAGCAGGTGGAGCCAGCCCGAATCCCTGCTCCATTGCCATCTCCCCGTTACAGGTCTCTAACCACCTCCTGGTTGCTTAGGGAGAGCTCAGAGCAAAGCAGTATGTAATTGCATCCACAGCAAAATGGGAATAGGATTTTAAAGCTTCCTAAGTAAGGAGGAGAAATGACTTGGCATGTACAAAAAGCAATGTGTAAGCTTTGAGTCCTGAGAGCAAGTGCATCCTAATGGGCTGCTTAAAAATGAAGGATACAGGGCCTTGCTCTCAAAAGATCTTTCCTGGGGTTCAACCAAATTGGAAATACACTGCTAAATAGTCTGAATTTTGCTTTTTTTTGAGCCTGAGTGCTGTTGTGTTCTGTGGCGATAGGAATTTTCATTGGTGTGAGACTTGAAGTAGTGTGTGTACCTTGGTGCCGTGGCCTGAATCCAGTAGTCTTTGGAGAGCTATCATGTAAATACAACTTCTGAACCAATTTTAGTGGTTACTTTAGGGTAAAGTATGCCTATGTGGATAATAACAGTGCTATTTTGGGGGGCTTTAGTTCATATTTTAGAAATATGTCTCCTTTTTGGGGGGTATTTTCCCTAACTGGAATGGTTAGTTCAACAGATTCTCTGGTTTGTGAAGCACTTGGCACCGAAGGGGTCCAGAGACTCCATCAAAGGTGGTGTGGCATGGCTCGGTAATTGTGGTGGTATGCTGCAGGGCAGCTAGGTCTGTTTGAAAATTGGTTGGATGGTTGAGCTCAAAGGGTTGGGCTTTCCAGATCTTCTCCAAGTCCCTGAGGCTTCAAGAGCCCAAACCCCCAACTTTCCTGAATGAAGGGCAGACAGAGTCTGTGCCTCTTGGGGTGGGATTGGAGACACCCAGAATGGCAAGTCTGGAAGCCTGAAGTTTATGACATCTGACACTGGGAGGAAGGCTTCTGCTTCACCTCGAGATCTGCAGTTACAGAACAGATTCATTGCTCTCATAGGTGCTGAGGGTCTGGGTGCTCCATCTAGTGAAGCACCCAAGCTGGCTAAATCTGAGCCATGCAGGAGCACCAGGAAAAAATGGCAAGTGGTAATAGTAGGGAAATTCCCTGCTGTGGGGGGTGGAGACTCCGATCTGCTGACCTGACCTGTCATCTAGGGAGGCTTGTTGCTTGCCAGGGGCTTGGATCTGGAACATTGTGGAAAGACTGCCAAGGCTTGTCTGGCCCTCAGGCTGCTATCCCCTGCTGCTCTTCCATGTAGGCTTCAATCATATTGCCAGGAGTGGTCTGGAAAGTATCAGTTGTGACTATATGCCTCTGGGATGATGGTCAAGGACACGGGAGCCTGGGTGGTTTTCTCATTGATCCTTATGGTGAGAGGGAAGGGTGTGAGGGTGAGTGGACAGATCCTGTGGGTAACAGCTGATTGCATAGCTGGTGTCAGCAGCAGAGTTTTAGTTTTATGATCATGAGACCGTCTTTGAGGATTGCTTGGAAAAGATGGGATCCGCCTAAGTAGGGCAAAAGTATCTTTGCTAACAGGCTGGTGAACGAGGTGAGGAGAGCTTTGAAATAGTAATGATGGGGGAGGGAGAGGATGACCAACAATCTTATGAGGAAGCAGTGGACCGGGTTGGCAAACAAAAAAAGGCAGGATTGCAACCCTGGACTTGAAGAGGGAAGACTTTGGCCTGTTCAGGGCTCTGCTTGGAAGAATCCCACTGGAGACAGTTGTGGAGAAAAGAGGGATCCAGGTGAGCTGGTTGGTTTTCAGAGATCACCTTCTCCAAGCTCAGTAGTGGTCCATCTGACAAGCAGGAAAGCCAGCAGAGGTGGTCGGATGCCTTCATGGATGAATAAGGAGCTCCTGACAAAAATCAAACGTAAAGAGTACAGGAGGTGAAAGCAGGGAGAAGTGACCTGGGAAAAAGGTAGAGAGAGAATGTCTGTGTGTGCAGGGATGGGGTTAGGAAAGCCAAAGCCCACCTGGAGTTGAATGTGGTGAGGGATGTTGTGGGTTAACCCCAGTGGGCAGCTCAGCCGCATACAGCTGATTGCTCACTCCCCCACAGAGGGATGGGGAAGAGAATTGAAAGGGTAAAAGCGAGAAAACTTGTGGGTTGAGATAGACAGTTTAATAGGCAAAGCAAATGCTGCACGTGCAACCAAAGCAAAATAAGAAATTAATTCTCTACTCTCCATTAGCAGGCAGGTGTTCAGCCATCTCCAGGAAAGCAGGGCTTCATCAAACATATCGGTGACTTGGGAAGACAAACACCATAACTCCAAATGTACCCCCTTCCTCCCCCAGCTTTATACGCTGAGCATGACATCATATGGTCTGGAATATCCCTTGGGTCAGTTGGGGTCAGCTGTCCCAGCTGTGTCCCCTCCAGCTTCTCGTGCACCCCCAGCCTACTTGCTGTTGGGGCACCGTGACAAACAGCAAAGGCCTTGAGGCTGTGTAAGCACCCTTCAGCAACAGCTAAAACATCTGGGTGTTATCAACACTGTTTTGGTCACAAATACAAAACATAGCACTATGCGAGCTGCTATGAAGAAAATTACCTTTATCCCAGCTGAAATCAGTACAGATGTGTAAGGCAACAAGAAAGGTTTTTATGGGTGCATGAGCAGCAAGAGGAAGACTAGGAAAAGTGTGGGCCTCCTGCTGAATGGGAATGAGGGCCTGTCACAGAGGTACTTAATGCTTTAGTCACCTCAGTCTTTAATAGTAACACTGGCCTTCAGCCATCCCAGGCCCCTGAAACCAGTAGGAAAGTCCAGGGCAAGGCAGACCTACCCTCAGTGGAGGAGAATCAGGTTAGGGAATATTTAAACAAACTGGACATGTGCAAGGCCACGGCCCTGTTGAGGTACGGGCGGAGGGAGGTAGCTGATATTCAGAGGCCACTCTTGATAGTCTTTGAAAGGTCATTGTGATTGGGAGAGTTTCCTTAAGACTGGAAGAAAGCAAATGTAACTCCTGTCTTCAGGGAGAGCAAGAAGCCTTCTTTTTGCTGAGAACTACAGGCTGGTCAGCCTCATGTTGACCCCTTGGAAGGTGATGGAACTAATAATCCTGGAAGCCATTTCCAAACATATGAAGGAGAAGCAGCTGGTTGGGAGTAGTCAGCATGGATTTATGAAGGGGCAG
>JANHGO010000001.1:106713174-106723734 GCA_024606505.1 Aquila spilogaster
AAAGAACAAAAACCAGAGGTCTTGTTTAAAGGGGAAAGCAATTGGACCTGGCAGAATGTATTACTAGAAGTGGCAAAGTGTACTTAATCCTTCATTAGAAACAAAGAGCTCTGGGTTAGTCAGAACAAACTAGTTTCTCAAAGCAGTAACTGTTCTCCAGGCCTAATTCTGCTCTCATCATATTAAAAGGTAGTTTGGCCATTCGAAAGCTGTACTTCCCTGACCTGAAACTGTACTGTTAAAGGGCAAACCTACATTGTCAGGCTGGAAGGATGGCATTAGGGTCAGGTAAGTACACACAATGTGAGGTGGTACTGTCACACTACCAAAAATAGGAAACAGCTGTACAATGTAGTCTCCAGGTTGATAAAATAAAAGCCATAGACTTAAGCAGCAACCCCTCTCTCCTCCAGGATTTTTCTGTTTTTTGCCTTTCTAATTAGAGAAACTCAGTATCAAACACTAGGAATTTTTTTAATATAAAGACAGGAATATTGAAGTCTGCCTGTGAGTGTTTTGTCATCTTTTGCAAGTCTGAACCCAAGTGCAAGCAAAAGAGCACAGTTATAGACCACACTAACCACTATTCAGTGTGCTGGGAAGCAGTTCATCAGAAGTCTCTAGAAGTCACCCCACCACACTGCTATTTTCAATTGCTTTTGTAATCATACTTGTCAATCACGGTTGCTACATGCTTTTGTCTTAATAGCCAGTTTGGGAAACTTTCCTTCAGACCCCAAGGATCCAGGACTTATGGGCACAGTCTTCTGCTATTCCAACTTGCAAGCACTTGCAAAACATTCAGAACTGTTGAGCTTAACAGCAGCAGTGCAGCATTATCAGCTCATCCCCTTAAATCTGGTATAAAAAAACCCTACCCGCTGTTCATTTTAGGTTCCCCCAGCCCTCCCCCTCACATTGTGCCATTATGTATAACCCTATTCTTTGTTCTCTCAAGCTTCACTTTCAAGTTTATTTTTGGTTTGTTTTCTCTTCAGCAGAAGACTTTAAAGCTGCTATCAGAGATCACATTGCTCATCTTCATTACAAATTATTCTGGAGTCGGATGCTGGGACAAAAAAAGGGGGGTGGGGGTGGGCGCATGAACTGAGGAAACTCCAAGTTTGAAAAGAAACAGCTCCTTCTATTGCTTGAGCAAAACAGTTTAATTTGTACAACTTCCAACCCACTAGGAATTGAAACGTCAAGGTGGCTCATATCGAGAACACTGCCCCAAACACTGATGATACATCATGTTCCCCTCTCCCCCACTGTGATTTAATTACACAGGGTACATAAAGCACAGAACAGAGACAGGTATAAGTAGTATTATTTGCAGGCATAAATCTCTGTCCTCCACCAGGAAACTCCAATTGTTGCTATTGTCCTACCAAACAAACAAAAAATAAAAGCACAGAAGAAAAAGAGAAGTCCATGGAGAGACCGAGTACAGGTAAGGATACATATACATATACAAGAAGACAGAAAAGCTTTAAGAGACATGCTAGAAATAAGAATGGCAGGATGACTTGGAAGGTAATGAACCTTTTGCTCTCTTTCCTAATAAGGAGGCACAGATCTCCCTACTTCAAATAATATCCAACCAAAATCCAACTACACTGAAATTCAGGGTGTGCCAAGTGCGACATTACTTCTAAACAATGGGTCATCAAGCGCTGGAAACTGCACCCACGTGAGAACAGAGGTGACACTGACTTGAGAGCCATGGAAACAAAGATAGTTCTACGGCTCCAGATCGTGTTGCAAACACCCCTCCACGGAGGTCTTCACGGAAGACCTTGATGCTTCCTTCCAGCACCAAGCAAGCCCTGGCAGGAGGGCTGCCTGTCTTCAAACAGGCATCAGTCCTTCACTGCCTCCGCAGCATTTCTTGCATCTTATTTTAAGGGTTCAGCAGTTGCTGGGACAAGTACACCATCACCATTAGGACCCTGACTTGACACAATATGGCAATTTCCATCACTAATTATTAAAAAAAAAAAAAAAAAAAAAAAAAAATCTATCTGCAGCTGAATTAAAAAGCCATAGCTTGTAAATGCAAAAGGTGAACAGACCTGAAAGGGGACAAACATTCATTAAGAACTGGCTCACTGAAAGACAGTACTTAGTTCTGCAGACTTGCTTGAGAGTTCTGTTTAAACTCGTTTGGTTTTTTTAATAAGTTAAATACATAACTGCTTTATTCTACTGAATATGTTTGCGATCACAATTGAACTCCTATGAAGACAAGGAAGCCTCCTTTTGTATAGCACAATAACCAGATCCCCTCCCACACCAAAAAGGTTTTAAGCTTTACTTTCTCATTAGCAATGTCAGCCAGCTCCACAAAGCTCTTCAGTCTGATTTCAAAGTCACTCATCAGCTTCCATTGATCTCCCTCAATTCCTACGCCAACCTTTTTAATGGTTTCATCTTCGAGCAGTCTTTTGAGTCCCTTGGGAAAACCTAAAATAGATTAAGCCCAAACATGAGAAACTAAATACTGGAAGATGCCAGAAAGTCTAATGGAAATGACAAAATCCTAGCACAAAGGCCATCTGCAAAGACCTGTGCTTTTAGAGGAAAAGCCCCCGAAGTTGCTCTGTTGATGTGACCGTTTGTACTCTGGAACAACTGGAAACACCAATTGATTGTAATGTATCATCTGCAGACAAACAGGAATGAAATATTTGAAATACACAAATTCATTCTGCATCTGAAAATATATCAAGTAAAAAATTAAACCACCTTATTTCATTTGTCTTACTGATCATTAAACCACATAAAAAAAAGGCAACCTCTAACTGGAAAAGGATATTTTAATTCTCAGAATCACATGCTCATGAAACCAAATGCAGTATGATTTTACTATTGTCCACATTATTCCTTCCCAGTTTTTGCCATTTCCCATTCCCAGGAAACAGTTTAAACCATAGCCACGGGATTCTATGGAGGCATACTCAGCGCTAACGCTGAGCTGGTCCAACAATAGCATTTGGAAAACAGACTTCGCCAACCAGATCCTCCGCCAAGCCCAGGCAAGTCAGTCTCGTAAGTATGAAAAAAAAATATTCAAGGAAGTACACAAATGCTAAGTATTATATTTTGATTTATCCCAAACTGTTGGCACAGCAATCCTGCATCAAAGGGTATTTTCATATTTACAGGACCGAGTAAAAGCATGCAGCTTTCATATAAGGTTTTGTACAGGAGGGAACAGCCACAGACACTCCATACTTGGAACAAAAGCAGCCTTTTTCTCCCCTCTGTGTTTGTTTCCATTTAAAATTCAGAGCATCTTATTTAATACATACCTTCGGGAACCCACAGCTGGATACCCTGAATTAGTCTCAAGTGTAATTCTAGCATCTACAAACAGGCAGTATTGCACAAACACATAGTCCTTAATATCTGGCTTGGTTCTGATTTCAAATTTCACCTTTTCACTACTGTAATACCTATTTATATACTTCAACAATCAGTTTGCATCACTGATTTTATTTTTACACAACTACCTCCACACTGCTGTGGCTACCACTGACGCACTACACAAACACTTTTCCAACTCTAGCCACAATCAGCTGTGTTGTGGACTGTGAAGTTGCAGGTCCAATTCAAAGCATTAGAAAATTATTGTTAAAAACCCTCAAAACTGTAGTAGCCCAGTGCTGTAAGATGCAGACAAACTACAACACTGCCAAAGCACCTCAGCCATAACACAATATGGAGAATCCTCTGTAGAGGAGATGAATACAGTTGAGCTGAATAAAAGCCTGCAACTTATGCAGCTGACTTACTGAACAAGGGATTTTCACCTAAGAATATCATGATGAAAACCTTCAAGGATGGTAACTTCCCAGTAGAGGATTTGTGCTCCATTTCCACCACCTCATTTCTAGAAAAGTGACTGTATGAACTAAATACATCTAAGTTTAGACTATACAGAGGCTACAATCTGAGAAACAGGCCTCATTTTCTTAGAAGTCTGCAAGAAAAAAAAAAGTAAAAAACAAGATAGCTATCAAGAAACTTCCTGACAAATATATGTAATTTTTGTCCTTTATACAGAGTCCAAGAACTCTCCACTCTCTTCCTCCTGCAGAAGGAAGCATTATCTTTTGCAACAAAACTGGTAAATCTTATGCAACTGGCTAATTCTGCCAACATCCACATTTCTGTAGATCGAATGTATTCTGCGTAATAAGCAGAAGTTGGCTGTGGTTCCTGCAAAAACATTGACATTTCACTCAGTTCAAGGTACATCTCCCATTGACAAGAACAGAAGTTTTAGAAAATTATTCAGGAGGAAACACCATCTTCTGCTGTAACACACAGTACCCTACATGCAATCATACTCAGTGTCAACACACAAACATCTTCACTTTTAGAATCAAAATCATTTCAGCTTTTTATGACTCTTCTTCTCTTAGCTTCCTTTCCTCAAATCTTTTTCTTTTGTGCGCTTGTACCTTTCTGCCTCCTGGATTGAATAGCCTCCAGCAATTAAATTTTCCACCCCATTTGCTATAAATGACAAAGGATTGAACACCAACATTAAAATTATCGCTATTATACCTCAGCATGCACACCCCAGGGAAATCAGAGACATCTCACAGGCATAGTTCCAATCTAACATTCAAACCAAAGGTTATAAAATTGCAGCCTCCTTCCCTCATTCCTATTTTCCCCTATCTGGAAGCTTTTATTCACATCCATAATGAATTCAGACTCTGTAGAGCACACCCCCTTCTTTCCCCACAGCTGCATCACACCAGGTATCCAGTATTCTTTCTGAAAACCAGTGTCACTAAATGCAGGTATTGGGAACAAACAGCACAACAGCCATCATTTTTGAAGGTTTTTGTTATTGAAGCCAAATTAAAAAGAAACAGCCTACTAAATTTAGGTTCGTTGTTTATTTTGGCATGAAACAGAAAGCTCATTATAGGAGCAGGGAATTAAATTTTCTAAAACTGAATTAAAATATTCTTTCCCAGAGAGAAAAATAATCCTCAAGAAAGATTCTTTTGCCCCGTTCAGAACCTAAAATGCTGTATGCCAGCACACAGGGCAAGGCTTGGGCTAAGATCCTCTTGATATACATAGGCAATACTCAAAGAATAAATCCCTTTATTATAGGTGGGGAAGGGGAGAAGGATGGATTTTTACTATCTAATGTAGCGTGAAATACCAGCTATTGCTCAAGGCTTAAGTTCAAACTTAATCACAAGAAACAGAGGGCAACTCATGCCCTAACTCATAAGAAGAGAGCAATTACAGTACCTGACATGGAAGAGATGTGAAACAAATAACACTTCTCCTCAGTTACACATATCTGGATTACAGCTATTTTTGCCATTTTTCCTTTAGTATATGACGGTGGCCATTCAATATCAAATCCAACAGCAGCCCCATTTGATAAACTCTGCCTGAAACGAAACAGATATTCTTCACATTTAACTGTTCTTCTACCATTATTTAAAATACCAGGCTTAAGTCATCTTACATAAAGATGATCAAGAGAGTCACAGCCAGTGCATCTTTCCTTTCACATGTACAGGACACAGAAACCATTTTAAAATCAAGACTATAATGAGGTGAAATTCCTGCTGGTCCCAAAAGCTACAAGAAACCCTTCAAACCTTAGCAGATCTTACTGCATTCAAACAGCAGTGTACAGCAAGCCTCAGGAAATAGCCAGATACAAAAGCTGATGGAATAGTTTATATTCCCTTGAAAGCTTGTTCTTTATCTATGCCACTGCACTGAAAGTTACGTATAGAGTTTTTTTCTCCAGTAGCATGAGCTGTACTGTGCAAAAAGGGGGGAAAAATAATTATCTGTTTGGATCACGTATGTACTACCTTTTTTTCAAACATATAGTCTGTAATTATGAGTTAACACATACGCTTGATTTCTTACAGCTCATACTTCCCCATGAAGTCACTGAAGTTCAAGGAATTATCCATACTGCGAAAGGCCAAGAACCTGCGTTAGAGCCTTTACTGCTTCTGCTTAAAGGGACCGCAAGGTTCAGCGATGGCGTCTCCCACAAAAAGACCAAATGGGAAACTGTAACTGCATAGCACAATGGAGAGGTATTTTTAAACCACCACACAGTGTAGACGAACCAGGGATCTCCCTCACAGGATAATTCACCATCATGAGAAATAGGTTCAGTTTGTGCTTGCAACCAGTAAGACACATTTGCCACATGTAACAAGACAGCCAACACAACCAGATGTTTTCTCTGGCTGAACTGTTGACCTCTGGACACATCAAATGCACAACCAGCCCAGGAAAAGCAGACAGAGAGAAGAGCCAATACCTTTTCAGAAAGGAAAAAGCACTCGAAGAAGAAAAAAACAAAAACCACAGGGTAAGAGCTATTACCTGATATCTTCCGAGATAAGGGAGCAGTCACTGGCTTCGTAGCTGTAAACGACAGAGCCGCAGAACTCTAGGAACGGCAGCCCGTCTTCCAAAACACTCTGCTGAACAGTAGGCTTCTGTCGAACAACATTTGGAAGAGGCTTGGTTACTGGCCACACCTAACCTTGCCACAGAGATGTGTCGGCACTGCAACCACTGCATGCAGCTCTAATGCTGTATCCCAGCAAGGCTGGCACCGGTGGTTACTGAAACCTTGCAGCAGAACTGCGCTCCACACGCAGGGCCGGTATCACTGTCAACTAAGAATAAGGTGACGCCCCCCCTCCCCCTTTATAAAAACATTCGGGTTCATGCCCCAATTTCTTTGCATAACTCTGAGCACTCGGACTGAAATCGTGCAGGCTGAGTTTTCACCTCAATTTAGTTTAGTTGGATTCTTCCTGCCAAAGAGATACAGTAGCTTTCCAAGAAAAATGTTAGGGAAAACATCCACTTCTAACAGTGTCAAAACCCCCTCAATGTTACTTCAAATGCTGTAGCACTTTCCCACCTCAAATTTGAGGAAAAAAATATTACATAATGGACAATAATTTAAGTAATTTTTCAAGTCAGTCAGATCTGGTCAGGCTAAAATCCTCTGGCCCATCTCTATTTTGGTACAGCTTTATGCAATAGCTCCGTTTCCCCATTTCCGCAGTCCCACATTTCAGCCAGCCCACTTCACTTAACCCCGGCAGACATAATATGTAAGGAACTTCACAAAGGTCTAAGTAAACTCCATGGATTTCAAACTATGTGCAATATTGAAAAGGACCAATATCCTCCAACTGATGAACAGAAGTTTACAAATTGAAGATTTAAGCCCACAAGGCAAGGTGAAATGTAACACTCAGGTTGGCATATCCACCCTGCCCCGCCTTTCAGAAGCATTTTACTAAAAGTTACTGACTGATAAACTTACTTGAACCACAATACTGGTAATGTTGACCTGCCTGCAAAACCTTGAGATTGATTAAAAACATGCAAGTAAGCTACGATGCCATTAATAGCAAATATGGTTAAATACCACCGGAAAACACTTAAACAAAACAATCTTGTCAATCAAAAGAGGCCACAATATCCAAAACAGGTTTTAATACAGTTTCAGAAACAATAAGTTGCCTGGAAGGGGGAGATTGTGAAACAAAGCTACTGCTGGTTTTATGCTTGCACAACAAAATATTTCCTCTGGTTAACGAAGGGTGAAAGTTTAATCAAAACCCTTCCTCAAAGCGCTTGTTGTGGCAGGGTGCCACAGTACACAGGCTGCACCACAGAGAATTAAAGTCATGTTGGTTTTAACTGACATGTAATATCCATGCTACTAATTTTTCACTCCCACTTTATAGAAGGAAAACTGCTGAACTGAGTTTCCCGCTCTTCTCACAATAAGTTTTCTAATTGTTAAACCAGTTTCAGATGTTAAAAGAGAAGGTCCTTTTTAGTGGGAAATTTTATACTGAAACTGCTCATATGTGCAGGAAAAACACAACCATCCAAGGACCCATTGACATTCTTGGAATGCCAGAAATGGACTTAACCTTGATGATCAATTAATTCTTCTGACACCTCGGAGCTGCAAAATCTTCTGAAATACTGCAGATGTGCAAATGCAGAGAGCTGGAGGGCCTTACCAGAACAAACTCCCCTGTCAGGCTAGAGCTTGAGGTTACTGCGTTTTGAGCTCTCAAATTACATAGATCAAAAATCCTCAGTCCTTACTGGTATACAGCCCACAACACTGGGTGAGCAATGCATCAAAAGCTCCCTTATACTTGGGTGGTTTTGCCACTGAAATTCAAGATTGTCAGGAAGAAATTTCTATAGAGATAATAGCAACAGCCTTTGGTCAATACATGATCTTTTAATTTAAAAAAAAAAAAAAAAAAGACTTTAACAAGCTAATTCAACCAGTAATAACACAAGAGTACCTAAATTTAATTACAGTTCATACAACAAAACAGTAGTAAGCATTCACAAATATCAGAGGCATAGGTCTAACTAAAAGCATATGGTCCAATGTTGTTCTATTATGCAGCCTGCAACCAACTAAATTTCCCCCATGTGATGACATACCTTTTTATCACCCAGAACTCCCTCTTGGTTTTGGGTAAGCATCCACTGCGGATATTTATTCTGCAGACCAGTAGCATGCAAATCCATTTTATTCATTTTTTCCGCATTTCTGTTACTTTTACATAAAAACCAAACAAACAAAAAAATAGCGCAGTCAATAGTTTGTATAGACACAAGCTGTTACTATCACCAGGCCAGAACAACGTTAAGGAAGATCACTAGCTTGAACTTAAAACGCTTTGTGCACAAGAATGGACATTTACAGAGCTGCCCACATTAAACAGCAGAAGAGCTTTAGGCATTACATTCTTGTTCACATGTCAGTAAGAAAAACAAGACAAAAGCCAAGAAAAACTCTTGAAGTTCTTCTAGGGAAAGAAGTTAAGTCTAGTTTTACGGAGATCAGTGACTCAGAAGAGAAGAGTACACCTAGTGCCATCTCTGGTCAGCACAACCCTCGTTAATGAGACAAATTAATCTGGTGTTTTGGATAACAGCATAGGAACCAGCCACCTAGCTTAAAAGCAGTCAGCTGCATTTGCTGATAAAGAGAAGTCAGGAAAAATTCAAACTCAAAACAAGACCTACCAGACTCACACAAACACTGCCCCAAGGCCTGCATTCCCTGCAGAGGACCTCAGGGCTGTGAGCCCACAACCAAGATAAAAACCATGCAGAGTTTCTAGGGCAAACTACAGCCAAACAAGACACGTGCTGCTAAGCTCTCTGGTGCAGACTAGATGACAGCCGAGGTTACTTACGAATTTGCCAGCCCGGGATTCAAACAAAATGAGCTCACCAAGAAGAGACAGCCTATTCCCAGGGCATGAGGAAGCAGGGCGCACCTCCTGGAACAGGAAGGCACTCCACAGAAAAGTTAGAAGACATTTAAATTTGGAAGACACGCTGTCTGAAACAGCAGGAGATCTTCAGCCCTGACGACTGGGGTTTCCTTTCAGGGAAGTGGAGCAGGATTTCCTAGTTGTGATGCAAACGATGACTGGATTGGAGCTGTTCCAGCTTCTTCCTGGACTGCTTCTAGCATCATTTAGAAATCCTCCTGGAGATGGAACAAAACAGTTCACAAAGAAGAAATTTCTCAGCCTGCTTCTTCCCACTAGTCCCTAGGTGCTCAATACACTTAAACAACAAAATGGGGCCACTACTGTCTTAGGAAGAATGTAACTTCCAGCTGCACTTCCAGACCAACAAGAAAGTACAAATCCGAGGCTAATCATGCCATTTCAGTTCTTCAGGACTCAAAACCACCTTTTGATTTTTTAATTGATTATCTAGTCCAGGCAGAATTTTTCCCTTGGTTACCCGTCCACTTCTGCAGCAGCATAACCAACCTCAGCCACCTCAGAGACAACTTCAAAAAATATTTTAATACTAAAACAGACACAGAAGAACCACTAGCAAGATGCCTCAACTACAGCCACTCTGTTCCTGGGAGCTGCAAGCGCTGGAAACGAGAAAAAGCAGCAGAGAAGCTAGAAACAAACAAAGAACGGACACCCTGCAGCACCCACATCACCACCTGCCACCCTCGCAGCTCTAGCGAGGCATTTTGCAAACAACAGCTAAAAGTTCAGGAGCGCCCTTTGGTAACTACACCACACGAGCAAGCGCTGCTCGCCACGGCATCGCCCACCTTTCCAGCATTAAGCCAAGCACCTGAACGCGTGAGTGCCAAGCCTTGCACGGGCAGCTGCCAACCAACAATGATAAGACGTGCTCCAAACTAGCACGGATCCCCGGGGGACCACCGGCAGTGGAGCCACAGCACAGTTTTCGCACAGGGACCAAAACTTCTTCAGGGGAAAAAAATGCAGCCTCACCGCCTCTCACCGCTGAGCGGGCACGAAGCGAGCACCCCGAACCCACCCGAGCAGCAGGAACCCCCTTGACGGGGGGAGAAGCTTCATCCCGGGAGGCCACGCCGCCTGCACCCCCCGGTCTCCCGGTACCACAGGGCGGACGTTGGCCTTTGCGGAAAGAGGCTCTGCCGAGGACGAGCGCCATGAGATGTTCCGTCTCTGGGAAAGCACT
>JANHGO010000001.1:106724641-106752808 GCA_024606505.1 Aquila spilogaster
GGAAGAGGGATAGTGCTGGTGGTACTGGGGGGGAAGGGGGTGAAGCTCTGGGGGTACTGGGGCAGGAGATGCAGCGATGGGGGGCACGGGAGGGGGCAGTGCCGGGGCACTGGGGGGGGGCGGGAGGTGAAGCTCTGGGGGCACTGGGGCAGGAGATGATGGGCACTGGGGAGCAGTGCTTGGGGGGGGGGCAGGAGGGCAGTACTGGGGGGCAGCGGAGGGGGCAGTACTGGGGGGGAAGGAGGTGAAGGTGTGGGGGCACTGGGGCAGGAGATGCAGCGATGGAGGGCACAGTATTGGGGCTCTGGGGGTACCGGGGGGGGGCGGTGTTGGGGAGGACCCCAGTGCCCCCCCCGTTCCCCCCCCAGTGCCCCGGGGAGGAAGGGCAGCGGCGGCTGACAGAGGGGAAATGCAGCGGCATTCCCGCAGCGGGGAGCGAGACCCCCGGGAGGATGGGTGCCCTCCTCCCCCCCCAACAGGGGCACCCCAACCAACCCACCTCCCCGGGGGTCCCGCTCCCCGCTGCGGGGGGAGCGGACGCTGGGGCAGCCGGAGGGGTCTGTAGAGCCAGAGGGACTGGGCTGGGGGGCAGGTTGCCATACTTGGGCCGGGGGTGGAGGGGGGGCATGGGGAGGTCTGTAGGGCAGGGAAGGCTGCCGGGGCAGGGAGGACAGACGGCGAGGGCGCTGGGGCCGGCGTGCCGCTGGAAGGAGGGCTCCCTTATCCGGGGGGGGAACGTCGGCTGGCCGGCCGGCCGGTGCCGAAGCAGGGGAGGGGAAGAGCTCCCGGGATCCTTTTGCTGCGATGCTGCGTGCCGTGGCAGCGGAGAGGGATGCGGGCGTCTTTGTAGGGAGAGCAGCGCCGAACAGAGACGCCGCCGAGCAGGCGAGCAGGCCCCTGATGCTGATGTTGTCATCTGTGTCTCTGTTATGTATTATTTCCAGCTGATTGGTAAAGATGGAAAGAGGGAGAGGAGGAGGAGGAGGAGGAGGAGGAAGGAACCTGGGAGGCTCTGGCCTGCACAGGAGCATTTATTCCCAGTCCCAGCAGCAGTACCATTACCCAGCCTCCTCCCAGGGGGGCTGCATGGAGATCCAGGAGCTGGCCTCCAAGAGGGTGGACATCCAGAAAAAGCGATTTTATCTGGATGTGAAACAGAGCTCCCGAGGCCGCTTCCTGAAGATCGCCGAGGTCTGGATAGGAAGAGGCAGGCAGGACAACATTAGGAAAAGCAAGCTGACCCTCTCCTTGTCCGTGGCCGCCGAGCTGAAGGACTGCTTGGGGGACTTCATCGAGCACTATGCCCACCTGGGCCTGAAAGGCGGCCACGGTCACCGGCACGAGCACAGCAATGGCAAAGAGCAGCATCCCCGGAGGCGACAGCAGCACCCGCCGCCTTCGCCTCCGGTGTCTGTCGGCTCCGAAGAGCACCCTCACAGCGTCCTCAAAACGGAGTACATCGAGAGGGACAACAGAAAGTATTACCTGGACCTGAAGGAGAATCAGCGAGGGCGCTTCTTGCGGATTAGACAAACCATGAGTAGGGGACCTGGCATGATGGGTTATTTTGGCCACAGCTTGGGACAGGAGCAGACAATCGTCCTTCCGGCGCAAGGGATGATTGAGTTCAGGGATGCTTTGGTCCAGCTGATCGAAGAATACGGCGAGGGGGACATAGAGGATCGCCGGGGGGGAGGCGATGAGCCCCCGGAGCTCCCCGAGGGCACCTCCTTCCGAGTGGACAACAAGCGCTTCTACTTCGACGTGGGATCCAACAGGTACGGCATTTTCCTGAAGGTAAGTGAGGTGAGGCCGCCCTACCGTAACACCATCACGGTTCCGTACAAAGCGTGGACACGGTTTGGGGAAAATTTTATCAAGTACGAAGAAGAGATGAGGAGAATTTACAACAGCCATAAAGAAAAAAGAATGGATGCCAGAGGGGACAGTGGTGAAGAGCAAGAGGGTCTCGAATAGAGTGCATTGGACTGGCCGTCTGGCAAAATAAACAAAACAAAACAAGCAGAAATTGGTGAGAGGGACTGACCTATAGTAATTTCAAGTTGCCCCATTTTTCTGTAAAGTCCTTTTCCGGTAGTTCTTGCTAACTCCGGTCCGTAACGTTATAGGAGTCTGGTTATCACGTTAAATTACGCCCAAAACATCTCCATATGTCTTATGAAAGTACCAACCTCCTGAGTCCGTATGAGTCAGCTGCTTCGAGTGTTGAAGACTATGGAAGTACGCATATCAGCACAAAAAAAATCCGGCACTCTGACCTTTAAGTAGTCTAGATAAGGCTTGTGTTGCACTTCAACGTGATACAAAAAAAAAAAAAAACCCTAACCAAACCTTATGCTGAAATGTATCGGTTTCTGCTTATGATGGGTTTTCCGGGACTGAATTCTGCCCGTACTCGGTCAAAAGGCTGAGCAGCATAGCCGTAGGGCATTTATGACAAAAATCAACTTCACGTGAATTGCTGGTATGTGTATGAGGAGAGGTAGAGGTTTTAAAATTGGCATCTGCTGGTTATTGAGTTTGAAACGATATTCCGTGTGAGTAAAATCTCGATAACTGGTCAGGCCTTTATAACATGCTGGTGAAAAGCAGAAGATTTGTTATTCGTTTTGTAGTTTTGTGCTGACCAAATAACCCAATTATCCCAGGATAGCGAAGCTCTACTCGAGTGCTAAGCCTTCTGAATTAATGGCAATGAATAATAGCCCACTCCTCATCTACGTGTTCTCCCCGTGCGGGGCTGGTGATTTTTTTTATTTTTAATGCATTTGTCCAAAATTTCAAAAGGTATTTTTGTATTAGGGTGTTATGGGTTCCAGCAGGCGGCTGCGGAGCGGGTATTCGGAGGTGGAGGGACCGCCACGACCGAGGCTCCCAGCTTCTCTCCCAAATGTGAGATAAATGCGGTCGTGACGTTACCCATGCGAGGAAAACACCCGGGCGTTTTCTCCTCCCTCTGCAAGAAAGACCTTTGGGGGGTTTGGTGCACCATTAGATTCGTACAAAAAGGCATCTCTCTCTCATACCTACCCGTAGCATGTTTCGGAAGCTGTGGTTAACGCTGCGTCAGGTTTTCTGTCGTGTTGATTTTACAGGTGTTGTTGTTAGGAGATAATATCTCTGCACTGCCATCACCCCCTTCCCACCCGCTCAGAGCTGGGACTGTCATCAAGCAATTCGATTCCTGATCACCCACCACCAGGTTTCAGCGTCGTCCCGCTGAAGTCTCTGTAACGTAAATTTTACATCTCACGATATAAACTCTGCCTGGAGGGAAAATGTGTACCATTACCTGTTTAGGAGGTTGAAGAAAGATTTTTGAAAATTCTTTGTTGTTTCCTAAAACATGAATACTTATAACGTAAGGGGGTTTTCCAGCCCTTGGGTGACCAGCTCCTTCCCCTCTGAAATCAGCGGGAGTTTGATTGAGCTCCAGGTACTTCCAATTACGTGTTGCCCACCTGTAAGATTTTTTTTTTAAGTAGGCATTACTATGTCTAATCAGATATTTGTAATCATTTGAGTAGTTTGTTTTACAGAGTGGCCTAGTGTGCACATGGACCAGCTATTTTTCCATGCAACCATTACATTTTTTTAATCTGTTGAGAAATGTATTTATCTCCAACCAGACCATTCATCGCTCTTAGTCTGGACCCACCTGCACGCTGCACGGCCACGCTCAATCTGAATGCTATTACCTGTTAATGTCATTAACCATAACAAGAAAAGTTGGGGAGGCAGGGGTGGGAACCAAGAGGATAATCTGGACTTTAGTTTGGGTACTAAAACTACTTGATCTGTTTTAACTTTAAAAAAAAAAAAAAAAAAGAAAAAAGAAAAAAAAAAAAAGCTTGCACCAAAGTCACCAAAGAACCTTTAGGAAAATGTTACGGTTGTGACAAGAAGTAAGGAAGTTAATTTCACTGTTTTAGGTGATTCCCCCTTTAGATAAAACCACACATAGCAGTTACAGCAACCAAGCCTTTGGCTTAGTAGTGTCAAAAACTCCCATCCGTTTCTGTGTAGATCGCTCTTTCAGGTACTTTTTCAACTCTCGGAGAGATGTTCTCGCTCCACCACTCAAACAGCTAGCGGACCGTGATGAATCAGCTGGAGGTTAAATGGGGTACTGGTTCATCGTCGCTCTTAGGGCTTTGGTCCCAATGGTTTGAACAGGTCAATTAAAAAAAAACAAAACCAACATTAAAATAACTCTACATCCTATTATTGGTGTGAAACCAGAATTTAGTGAATGAGTCCTTGATGCGTACGTTAGCGTATCGCTGACTGCTGCTGCCCATCACAGTGCCTGGAGTAAAAAATTAACTTATATTCCAACAAACTGGAGCTATGAATGTACAAACTTTTTACGCTCTCCTTCCTGTTTCTACATGGCATTCCTCCCCTACGAGCTTGACATCTCCCCGTCCCCGCCTGCCTTTGCCTCAAGGGATCATAAAAGCTCCTACGTTGGAATTAGCCTGAGTGACCGCGTGTGTTGTAAGTGATCATGCCTTCCCTGTGTTCCTGTAGCGTTGGTGAGGAAAATACTTGCGACGGGCAAAGCGACTGGAAGGGGATATTTTCTTCACCGTTTTAAAAGAAAAAAAGATGAGAAATGGCTTTCCTTATTGCTGCCCATTTTTTTAAAAATCCCTTTATCTTTTGTTAATGAATTGGCCTTCTGATGGCATTAGTTTATTGTAAATATCACCCAGGAATTCAGCGTCTGCTGGCTACTGGGTCAGGCTCGGTTCTGGCATGCAGGTATCCTGTAGGATCCACTAATGCATTTATTTACTCCCCTGGCGCGGGATGCACCTTAGTATCCAAAACTGGATCGGTATCTTCACGTTCATAGCCGATCACCCATGGGTAAACTACTAGCCACGGGTTTCCACCGCAATGGAAAGCACCGATGTTTGCAGATGTTGTCGTTGGAGGGTAATGCAGACTCACTGGAAATGTAGCAATGCAAGACTTTTAACGGTGAGATTCGGAAACGGGTTCCT
The DNA here is from genome assembly GCA_024606505.1 of Aquila spilogaster. Lineage (NCBI taxonomy): Eukaryota > Metazoa > Chordata > Aves > Accipitriformes > Accipitridae > Aquila > Aquila spilogaster. Next base: position 106,729,675 of record JANHGO010000001.1, read on the forward strand.
TGTTATTTTTGGCAGCGCGTCTTCAGCTTCCGAGAGCGGCGATAACGTGGGCTGCTCGCACGCAGAAGGGCCCATCGAGATGCTCGGGAACGCTGAATCCCTAATGCGTTTTAAATGTTTGTTCCTGATGCCCTGAAACTGCCATGTCCCTTAAACTTGAGAAAACACAAGCTTATTTGCACTAGAAAGAACGGCCAAAAACAATCCTTAGGAGGACAGGGTGAAGAGCACCAGTCTGAACCTCTTTTTCTCATGAGAGAATTTCCTATTCAAGCCCTCACCTCTGTTTCAAAATTGTATGGTCCCGGCAGAAAGTCTGTCAGTTCAATAATTAAATCGTAATGCACTTTATATTGTGTAAATAATACTAGGAGCACATTTCTGCTCCCGCTCTGGTAAGGGGATGCTTCGGTAACGTAGTCTAAATGCTCAAAGAAGCCGTCTCGTGCATGCACATGTCTGTTAGAGACCTATCGTACTCGCTTGGTCCAGCTCCGCTCGTATGTTAGAGGAGGACAGGCGCTGTATTGAGGATCCTCTCAAACCACCAAGAGTGGGACGACTTTTTTTTTTTTTTTCAGTTGCGATTTGCAGAGCTGCTGAGCGTCCTCAGCCCCGCCGTCGCTGCGGCTCCTCGCCCCTTCTGCAAATCGGGCCCCCGATGTTGCCGCCGAGGCTTAAACCCAAGCTTTTCACCTAGAGTCTCGACAAAGCCAAGTCCAGCAGCTCCCTCGTACTTGGCTTTCCCCGCTGCTGGCACAGAAGCTGGGGCGATCCCTAAAAAGCTTATCTGGGGTGGAAGGGGCTGCAGGGGCTTCCCCTGCCTTGTAGCCCCGGGGGGATTTGTGTTGAGTCCAGCCCATCGAGCCGGCTTTCTTGGTAAAGTACAGAGGCAGGGGCACGCTAACGAAGGGTCGGGAAGTGTTTTGCACTGGTGCAGCGAGGGTGACCCACCGGACGCTCCGGAGGGGATGGCAAAACCCGCCGGCGCGGGTTCGTCACGTCAAGTCTGGATGACGGACTTTACCCAGCAAGAAGCTGCAGCGGTTATTGGTAATCTACTCGTCGTCGTAAGTGTTTCTTATCTGTATCCGATATATACAAATTCATATTCGCATATAGGCATTAATATATTTATGTGAGTATATTGTAGCCTGTAGTAGCTCGTAGCGAAATAATCTTATTTATCTGAAGTATGCAGTCTAAAGAGGGGACGGTTTTCTCCTACTACCGGTCTGGATAAACGCGTTATTTCACCGAGAGCTGGTTGCGTGCTGTTTGTCGTGGCCCTTGTAAGATTTCTGCTTTTAAGCGCTCTCATCCCTTAGGTTTTCAGCAAGGCTGCAAGGGAAAACGTAGTCAAAAGAAGGCAAAAATCTTCCTTGGAGGCGTCGTTGAGGTGAGGTGAGAGCTGTAAGGAAGAGGCAGCTGCAGGCACTGCCGGCCACGTCGTGTTTCGGTGTCATTTTACAACCCCTGGGTCTGCAAACCTGTACTACCATGTTCATAAAATCCCAGGTAGAAGTATTAAAAACCCGTTCTTCATACAAAAAAACCCCCCAAGCAATTACCAAAATCAATGTCAGCACACTTTTTTTTCTGCTAAAGATGTTGTAGTCTAATGATTGCACCTTTTTTTTCCCTGTGGCCTATTGAAGCGGCCTAAACTCACAGGGAAGGGAGTTGGTATTGGTTAGGAAGCCTACTGCTTGCTTGACTTGCAGCCCTTTTATCCAAGTGTAGTAATTTTTATAGCAGAAAAAGGTTTATTCTTGTGTATTTTAATTGGGCAGATTTTGCACCAGGTCAAAAATTAATTAATAAGCGGTTTTAGTTCCATGGCATTCCTATTTTTGCTGTACGTACAGTATATATATACAATTTATAAAGTAATTCTTAAAGAAAAGTATACCTTCTGTTTAATTTTCTATGCTGCTTCCTCCAAAATTAAAATGCCCTTTATTTTTAATTACTTAATGTGTTGTGATGTCTAAAATTCACCTTTCCCCTCCTACCCCTCCATTCCTTTCAAGTAAAGGTTGTATTTGAAATAAAGAGTTTATCCAAGTAAGAGTGGAAATAAAGGCCACGCTTGACGTATCACTTGCATAAACCCGAGCGAAGCTGTCGCCCCACAGCCTCTGCCGAAACAAATCGTCCCTCTGGCGTTGATCCCGGCAGCGTGAACGCTGGCACTGGGGAGCAAAGCTTGTCCGACATATCCAAGATTTCCTGGGAGAGCGTGCTACGTCCCCATAGACGCCCGGCAGGCGGGGACCGCGGACCTTGTCCCCTCGGATGGGCGTGTTGGTGGTGGCTTGAGGTGGCAGCAGGTTTCAGCCATCCTCCTCATACCTGCGGATGATGCCATATACACGAGTTGTTTCCCAGCTGTAGGGCATACTCCCCGTTGGGCAGTGGGTATATCATCTTTACATTATTAATGGTAGCATGGTGATGTCTTCTGTTGACCCATCTGTCCTTTCACTTTTATCTGGAGGCATTAAAATTTCTTTCCGTAGATGCAAAACCAAGCAAATTTGAGCATCTGGAGAAACAAGATTCACCCGTTGGGCTTTTTTCTTCTCTGTAGAAGTGAAACCTGTGGTTCACGTGAAGGGTCTTGGTTGCCCTCTGCATCCTACATGCTTGCAGTTCGTTATCGCTGAGCCCGTCAGTGCTGCGAAATCGTGGCTGCGGACATTTTGGGGTGATCCCGTCTTGCCTAAAAATGGCTGAATTCTGTCATGGCCGCAGGAAAAAAGCCCCGGCCAGGGGACAAGGTGCTTCTGGACTCGGGCGTTTTGGAAAAAGCTAAAGCCAGATCTTCCGCTGCTCTGTTTCTCCAAAATCTGCAGAAGCTTTCATGGGCTGACACTGATTTTTCTTCCTAATATTTTGTCATGCCCATGTTCAGTTCCCCACTTGTACCTCCATAAAGGCAACAGTATTTTAAAGCATCGAGGTAAAATAAAATATCAGGAACTCCTGATAGATGACATGGATTAAAAATTGGTTTTCCAGAAATGTCAAAGCATAAATTGAGGTTTTAGAAGGCTGACGCCGTTTTGGCGTTTCTGTGATGGATGTAATTAGATTGTTCCTTCCGCATGCCGAGGCATCATGCGAAACGTGAACCCGAAGCCTCGGGGCTCTCTTACGTACATTAACTTCTAGAAATGTGTACGCTGGATGTACCTTCTGACCTTTTCATTCTTGTTGGACGTATTTTGTGTTTGTGCTGTGTCCAGAGGTACTGGCCTAGCCTCGAGCTGCCTGGCTGCCACCTCAATAAAACCGTCATTAACGACTTGCTAATTCATCTTCCTAATTGATAGGCTACCTCGAAACGCTTGGAGTGGCACATGGAAGTTGATAGCTCTGTACAGAGTAGCCACCATAAATAAAAAAAAGACATATTCTGTCTTTTAGGTGTTTCAGACCCATCCTATGTACTAGTATTCAACAGGGCAGGATAACAGCTCCTGCCTTGGAGCTGTTGATCGGAGATGCAGCCGGTCAGATGGGTTTCTTAACCGCGGTGGGGGAAATCCATCCTGCGGGCAGAAGAAGTTTGCGTCCAGCTGTTTCTTCGTCTTGATCATTTGCCACGCAGAGATTAACTGGAGGAAAAGATCGCCCTTCGCGTCGGGTGCTGGAAGACAGCTAAAGCTAAGGCGCTCTGCTCAGCCCCACTAAGCACAGTGCTGACAGAACGTCTGTGAATTTATATGTGACACACAGATTAACAGAGAGAGAAGGGAGAGAGGGATATTAAATACACATATATGCATATACACACTAAAAATAGTGATTTGTTTCATGTTTCCAATAGGTCCTTCCCTTCTGAGACCTTAAAATGTTAGCTGTCGTCTCTTCTGTTTTCCGTATCAGAAATGTTCAACGTGCAATACGAGCAAGGAGATAGATTTCACAAGCAATATCAACGTACTATACTATTAACGTTAAATCTTTACGCTACAAATCGCATGCAATAGAATCTGCATTTCAAAACAGCAGAGAGTATGTGGGATAAAAGACACGGGTTAACCTCAGGCTCTTACAAGTATTCCCATCTGGTCGTTGTTCTGAGCGCATGTTGTTGGCACGATGCGGAGGGAGAGGGGGAGTAAGAGCAGAGATAAGCGCTTCCCACCGAGGCAGAGGAACGAAAAGGCAGGAGGGGGCGGAGGGAAGCGAGGACAAGATTCGTGCTCCGGGGAATCGCAGAGCATGACGACGGTTTTATCTGCGGTAGGAGGAATAGGTGGCACCGTCAGCGCTGGAGTCCCGCAGAGCCGGGGAAGGAGGGAGAGCCTGGATCCTAACGCTCCTCTCGGGGACCCGAGTGGGTCTCTGGCTGGGTCTCCTTACTCTTTGGGGCACATCTGGCCGGCAGCAACACGCTCTGCAAGCGTCGAGCCTTGCCGACAAACCCGTCGGAGCCAAGCAGGTCCGACGGATGGGCTTACCGCTTTTGCAGCTTGCTTTTTAAGACTCGAGTGGCTTGGCTCTTACTGTGCTGGGAGGCTTGCCCAGGAATACCTGCAGAAGCTTAGGGGAGCGTACAAGCGTTGCTGGCCTGCCAGGTTTGCTCGTGCCATCCCGATTTATGGATGCTCGCGTGTGCTTTTCACCGGAGCCTTGCTCCGCACGCTGCGCTGACTGCCTCCTGCTCCGGGAACTAGCCGGGGCTGCGTGACGGAGGGTTATGTTATCGATGGGGCAGCTGCTCTTTTCCATTGCACAAGAAAGGTGTTGGTGAAGGCTGGAAGGGTTCAGAGGGAGAGAAAGCGGCTTTCAAGACACAAACTCCGTGCCTGTCTTTGCAATGGGGTTTGTGTCATTTTTAGCAAGAGTCCTTGCAGAGGATCGCTACATGTACCGCCTTTGTTTTCCTGGGCACCGGCGTTGGTACTCTGAGGTCTGATGTAGAGAAGCGGTCGGTGTTAACAGCTGTTGAACACCGTGCTTTGAACGAGTGAAGTGCTGTAATACTTGCGAGGACTCTGGAAAAGCTGTCAGTATCTCAAGCTGGGCCTCCTGATAATGGAGACTGGATCACTTTGGCTTTATTCTGCCTGTGCCTATGTTCCCCACCGATAAAACGGGGTGAATGATACTTCCCTACCTCAAAGGGTATGCGGTAAAGACGAGTTCCTTTGGCGTTAGAGTTTTTGTGATGATCTGATACTGATCAATACTGATGGTCTCCGAAAGCAAAATAAGCAGAAATGCGGTGTGAAACGTACTGAGTAGATATATATGCAGTGTGTGGAAGGTATGCGTAGGTAAGGCTTGTATTGCATACAGAATGATGAATGAAGAAGAAACCTATATGCTAGAGGAGGAGGGAAGGTTGTAAGAGATTGCGTAATTAAGCTCTCTATGCATATGTCCAAAGCAGTCAGAAGTAAGGTTATTCAGAAAATCCTTAGTTCTGGCACTTCCTGACCTTCGATTGCTCAGTTTTCCAACTTTTTTTTTCTCCGCTGTTTCATATGAAGCTATATCGGTGTACTGTTCAGTAACACCAGGTTGTTCAATAGATTTGGGTTTTCAATCCTGAATGGAGTCTGACAAACCTTGCAAGAACTCCTCCACCTCCAACTTCCCTTCCAAGAAGGAGGAAAGACCAAAGAAGTTTAAGGGTGAGGACCACGAGAGGACGTTGTGTAAGATGTACTACATCTTAGTAGTAGGGGCTGGCAGGGACCTCTGGAGAACATCGGATGTGGTCCCCCGTTCAGAGGTGGGACTAGCTAAACCCGACCCGTTCCTCACACTGGTTTTTAGCCGGACTGGTGCTCAGTGGTCTGCAGAAAGTTACAAAGCAGTAACCTACGTGACTCTAAACTTAAATCTGCAAGTACAAGGGTGCCTCTAATGGTATGTTTCAGGGTCCACATGGCAAAAAAGCACCTATATTTTTCCCAAATTGAACAACCTGGAAAAAATCTGCTCTTTTAAATCTCCAGTGATAGATATTCCCAGCCTCCCTCCCCAAGCCGTTTCAGTGGTTCACCCTGCTTACTCTCACATACTTTTCCTGCTGTCCACCCTGTCTGACCCTTGCTTCCATCTAATTCTATCACTTTTTGCCTTCCAGGCCATTCTTTCAAGAAGAGTTATGGAAACAGTTTGTTCCCTTCCTTGCTGCAGCTCTTTTACATAATTAACGACTGTTGTCAGGTCTCTTCTGCATCCTTTTCTAGGCAAATACAAAGCCTTCCACCAAGGGTAATTTTTAGCCCTCGTCATGTTCTTGTTGCTTTCTGATGAGTCCGTCTTTTTCTTGAATGCAAAATTACAGAATCCAAAATTGGGAGAGGTATTTTCGCTGCAATCTTACCAGCTTCAAGTGGAAGGATTGCAAATGATACAAGGTTTTGTACACCCAGTACACTGTTTTTTTTGCAACAGCGTACTAGCTGCCTCTGGACCAGTTTATAACTCTGCGCCCTCCCAGGTCCTCTTTGGTAGAGCCGCTACCAAGGCAGTCAGTTCTCACTCTCTGTCTGTACAGTAGTTCGTGCCCTTCTTTAATAGTTTTAGAAAATCCGGGCCATTAAAATACCAGAGCACACATCTTCCACTAAGCTTTGCAATAGAAATCTTTTCTGTACGTGATGGGGCGGCAGAACACCATCTATCATTCATGCCCCTGCTTATTTCTGAATTGGACATAGAGAAAATAGCCCTTCAACAGGCATTCTCCTAAATTCTAAATATCCTCTGAAATACTAAATATTATGACTCTCTCCCCATCTTCACGATAGAAGCAGTAACTCTAGCACTAACAAGATACCTGTTTAATCACAAACGTAAAGAACGCATCTAGTGACAATATAAGCTCCCTGTGCCAATTTGTTTGGAAATACAGGCTTTCCCTTGTGTTCCCAAATCTCCAAGGATTGTTACACAAAAGTGTATTCTCATCATGCAATAATGTGAATAGTCACCAAAATATTTACATGAACTTTGCTACGTTTAACTAAGTTTTTGTCTGAGTTGGCCCTCCTCTCTGCTCATTCTGCCTCTCCCGTTTCCTCTCCTACCGTCATCATTTGTGCTCGTGCTCCATCTTTCCCTCCTCTAACATCTGTGGGCTTTCAGATTTTCTGCAGCATTAGTTTGGCATTGCTGTTACTCGTCTCTTACAAATTGGGATCTCAAAGCAAAACTGGCCAGCGCTTGAATTTCAGATTTTCGTGATCTGTCTAGCAGTGAAACACTCCATAGAGGAAGAACACATTCTGCCTTGGACAGAGTCAGAGCATCCGGTCATTATTGGGACCTGGAAAAAAAAAAAGCCCCAAGTGAGCAAGACATTCAGCGTTGGCATTCAGTCAACGTGGCTCTGTCTTCCACGGGGACGTCCCTCCTTCTTCCAGAGAAGTTTTAAGTCCCGCTATTGATTTCCTGGGTGGGCAGCCACACATTATGTGGCTCAGAAAGCCTTTCGGCTACCTTGCCTTAACGTGGTTGCGTTGCCATCTCCTTCCCGGCTGCGGTGCGAGCAGTGCCCACCCAGCCATGCCAGATAACTGCCTGAAGAACCCAGGGATTTTGGGTTTTTTCCAACTCCCAGAAGCTTCAGCCGCACTGAAAGCTAATTGGATTTTCCTTAGTAACCTTTTTATTGTGAGGAGATCTGAGAGTTTTGTGTAGGTATAACTGTAGAGAAGTTCCTCCTGTTCCATGCAGGTTCTCACCCTGCTCTATAATCACTCGACATGTATATCCGAGCGCCTTCCAGAAGTGCATTTAAGCATATGACTAACATCTGTCAAGCCGCAGTTGCTCTTTCTTCTCTCCTCTTCCTAGGGGAACGGCTGAATGTGCCAATCCAGTCCTGGTGTTTTGAACATAAATTAATTATCCCTGCTGTTCTGCTTTAACGCTGTAAAGGGTGAGCTGAAGCACGTCGTGCGCTGGCAGCAGCAGACCCCGACGGCTTCGCAGCACGGGAACAAACCAGAGGGCTCGAGGGGGGCAAAGACCGGCATTCGCATCGCTCCCGCCGCTTCCCTCGGGAACTGGTGTTGAACTGGTTTGTCTCTGGAAGTTCCCCTTCAACGGGTGCTGCTTTGCAAATTGTCATTTTTGCTCTGAGCGTAGCATGGGGGATTTTACCGTGCTGCGGCGTGTTTGGGAATTACCTGATGTAAAAAGACCGTCTCTCCTCCGGGAAGCTCGCAAGGGGAACCTAAGGCCAGAGACAGCACGTAGGTGCAGGCAGAGGAGAGGTGACAGAGCACTACTCTGAATTAAATGAAACTCGGCGAGCAGTCAACAGACGTATTTCTGTTTGGGATGCATTCACGATAACTGCTTTTTCTTTTCTTCCCGGTTTTTGAACGCTCCCGAGATCTCTGTAGCGCCGGTCAGAACAGATAGTTGTAAGGGAACTGAGCTGCCTCCGAGGGCAGTCTCTTTGCCGAGACGCCAATGAACTGTGAAAAGAGTTTGAAAACTGTAGCGTTGTGCTGGTGCCACTTGTAAAAGAGTTCTTCCCAGCGAGGCATCGCAGCAGGGATGAGCAGAGGCCGCTGACAGCCAAGAACAGAGGGCAAGGCTTTGATTCAGTTCTTTGCGGTAGTATTTATCCTAGATCCTATCGCTCAGTTAATGCATGCCGAACGCTTTTCTTCTCACTTCGCCTGTCGTGGCAGGTGCAGGATTATACTAGCGTGCCTGTGTCTAGTAGTTAGTCCTCCAATCTGGGAGGGATTTTGGGGCAGGCTGCTGTGTTTCTCTGAGCTCCGACGCTTTTGCAAATTCACGACGGTAAATACCAGGGGAAGAACTAAACACAAGGGCCAGCCCTAAAACTTTGTTTGACTAAACCATTTATGTGTTTTTAGCTTCTAAAAGCTCTCTGGCAAGGGGGTTTTGTCAGCTGGTGTCAATTTAACGTGTCCGTCTCCCGTTCCACCCCTAATCATCAAAAATTATTTTGCTTTCAAGTCCTCTAAAGCTGTAGCGTGTCTCCTGTTGATGTGATCACTTTCCTTTCTCTCTGAGATGTAAAAGGTTTTGTTGGACCCTTCCCGAAGGTTGTGTGCACATCATCATAGTTAGTGGAGAAGGTTTTTAATTTAAGCATTTTTAATAATCCCCCCCATCCTGGTAAAATTAGGGAAAGAGTTTTTTGGCTCAAATGCTTACTTATAAAGCTGAGAATAGGTGCCGTGTTTCACAAGGTGAACCAAACCTCGTGCCTCTTATCTCAGAGCGTATCCTTTAAACTGGCATTTTGTTTCTTGCTCCGTCTGGTTGCAAAACGTCAAGGTTGCTAAAGCAGCATGGGTAGCAACCCCTGTAGGTGTTTATATGGCTCAATGTGTAGGGACATTTTCCTCTCACTTTGCTCACAGCGCCTTGTCCTGGTTGTGCTGTTCCTTTTCCCAGTTTGACCACCAAGAGTATTTATCAGTCTGGTTCACGTCTCATGGGCAAACTGGCTCGAGAGCCCTAAATCAGTTTTTTCTCAGAAGTTCACCACCTTTTTTTAAGCCCTTGCTTATGAACCTCTCTGGAAATGTTGTGCAAAGCCCAAATGTGCTTCGGTTCCCTCCATCCCTGTGCGTTCGCTAACTGCTGCAGCTGATGTCGGACAAAAAAGATGTGTAGCTGGTTATATTTTTCTCATGCAGTCGTTTTCCTCTGTGTCTATTTTGGTATGCTTTGGCCTTAACCATTCCAGGGACCAAAGGCATCCTGTTCTGCAGCTCTCATCTGCTTCTGCAGCCGTTGCATGGACGGTGGGGTTTTGGGAGCTGTTAACTCTAGGTTGAGGCAGGTTCTTGTGGGGCTTGGGGTGATGCTGCAGCAAAGTAGTAGTTATTTAACCATACAGCCATTCGTTCCCTCTGTGATCGTTCTCATGTTGAGTAGGGTTGCATGAACCAGTTACCTGGGGCAGATTTGATCATGCGCTTGTCATAAGCTAGCTGCTTCCTCCGAACAGCTAGCGTGCAACATCTCGCTTGTAGACAACGTATGACAGCCTCCCCAGGGATGAGCTTTACTGCGTCTTCTACGAGCATTGCTCTGAGCTTAGACTCTTGCTTCTCGCCACAACTCGACGCTGTGCCTGGATCCTTTGTTATGTGTAACCTTAATTTTGTTTCTCTGAACGCAGAAGTAGGCTGCAGTCTGGAATTATGCGTCTTGAGCTAAACGTTGGCAGGATTTCATCCTCCCCGGTACATTTAAATCGGTTGCAGAATAATTGGAGTTGCTTTTTTTCTGTGTGCGTAACAGCGGGGCGCTTCCACATCAGTTTGGGAATCGACCCAAGGGTTTGATGTGGGTTAGTAAATTCAGGTACGTGAGATGAGCATACCCACAGCAAAGTAGGTGTGAAGATGTTGAGATAAGAGCTGTGCCTCTGCCACGTCTCCCGTCTAATCTCTTACAGTCCTGTGCTGGCTCCGGTTGCTGCAGTGGGTGACGATGCAGGGAGCCACCAGGACCAGGGACCATCAGAGCCTGCACGTGGGACCCGGCTCAAAGTGGCAACAGAGACCTGAGTTAGGCAAGGGACCACTGCCCAGTTGTATTCTATATCACAGTATAACTACAAAGAGAAGGCGTCAGCAGCTTTATCCTGGATACCCCAGGAGCCCAACTCTTTTAGCCTTCCTTTTCTGGCTCATGGGACTTTTAACTCTTGCCTGGTGCTCAAGTGAGGCAGCCTCTCTGGAGAGCGTACGGACATTTCTGTCCTGGGATCGGCGTGTGCCAGCGTGCAGTCTGCACGTAAGCTTGCTGCATCCCAGCCCCTGCGCTCGCTAACAGCGTTTTCTGCTTACGCCAGCACAGTCATCCCTCAGCACTGTCGGGGGTGACCCTTGGAGTTAGCAAGTGATAAGTTCCTTCTAGCTATCTTATTAAAAAAAAGGAAGAAAAAAAAGAAGAGGGAGGCGCTGGAGTCACCCGATGAGCATTTTCATGGATGCTGCCAGCTTTTAACTGTGGGTTACCTTGGTGAAAGCATATTACAGAGACTTTTCTTTTAAAAAAAGCTTAAAACTGCCAGTTTATTTGGCAGTGCATGTTTTGTGCTGATATGCGTGCATCCCCAAGAAAACCCACAACCCAGAGCGTAAGGCAGAGGTGGTGCCCACTTGCTCCTCCCTGCAGCAGCACACTGCAGCTTAACCTATTGCTTTTCTCACCTCTTTTCTGCTTTTAGGAGACACCCTCTAAAGTAGGGATAACCTCCCTAAACGTCCTTATCCCTTTTTAGACAACCCACAGCCTCACAAGGTTTCAACAGCAGCCCACGGTTTCTGAAAGCTTCTCGCCATTTCCAGGATGATCCGAGAACGGGAAGGGACTCCAACTCCAAACCTGGCAAAGATGCAGTCGCTTTTGCTGGCTAATAACAGAGAAGATGTCACCCCCAAAGTATTTCTGCAAGCCCCCTGAAAGAAGAACAGAAAGTTAGAGGAGCAAGCTCTTGTGACATGAGCCGAGAGGTAAGAGTGAGGACTGAGCCACGGCTTGGACTTTGCAGGCTGTTTTGGAGAGCACGGCGGCTCTCTGGGGTGGACTGGTCTATCACCTCCGTTGTTTGTCTCTGAACCTCCTCCTGAGATAGGCTTTGAAGTGCCCTCCTGCGGAGACATGCAGCCTTCTCAGCCCCTCTGTGCCACAGGAGGAGAAAGAGAAAGCACCAACTGGAGGATCCTCTTTACTTCCTCACCTTCTCAGGCTCTCCATGTAGTGAAGTTCATCCTCCTCCTCCATGCTGCAGCCCTCGAGCTGTTGCAATAAGCCCTAGAGCTGCTCTCTCTGGTTGTTCAAAACCTATGCCGACCTCTTCCTCTTGGCGAGGCTGAAGATGCTGAGCAAAAGAGAACAAGCAAGAGGCTAAGACATGGGTGTTTTTCACTTGCCTCAGCCTAAACGCCAGCCTCCTCCAGACCTTCAAGCCTTCCAAGAACTTCCCACCTTTCTAGCCAAGCATTTTGTTTTCTAGAAGAAGAAAAATTGGTAGTTTTGTGCTAGCAATAGCTGGAGTCCTCTTTTACTAGTGAAGGCATTTTCTCCCTCTCCTTTGAATTTTGTATGAGTGCAGAAACTAATGTGAAATAAGAGTTGTAATATCGGGAAGGGGGAGATCAGAACAGAGCGTTCCTCTGGATAGGGTTTGATGCAATTTGAAGCTGCTTGTAGAAGATTGGCTGGAAGGTAAAATGATTTGGGCTAAAAAAGCTGATTCTGTTAATGTTAGTGATTCTTTAGTAGGTGGTCCAAAATAGCTTTGTCTTGACCTCTGACCTCTAGGAAAGATAACCGTATTTTTGATCTTAGATTGAAGGTGCAATTCATACTGGAAGAAACTTACGTTCTTTCGAAACCATCGCAGGATGGCGTTTACTGTTGAAAACATTGCGTGGAAACTTAAAGAAAACAAACCAAAAATCACACATCTGAATCAACACCAGGTGAGCGTTTGCAGAGCATTGTCGGTGAGCTAGCCAACCACGCTGAATTCAGGTTATGTACGAGTTGTAATCCACCTTTCTGCTTTCATGGCGACGCAAGATTTCCGATAAACACCTGTGTACCGCAACAAGAGGCTGCAATTAGATGAGCAAGGAGCTCCTCTATTTGCAGCATCCTGCTTTGCACTTAGGCTCGATCCATTGACTGTAGAGGTATCATCCCCCCCGCAGAGAAAGCGGTCCCCTCCGATCTTCCCGTGTTGTGTCGGTGCTGCGGTGCCCGTGCAAGGTGGTAGAAGCTGAGGTGGGTGTTGAGTTGGAGGGGTGCGTTTCAAGGGCAGCACTTGGTCACCAGCTGTTGTCTAGGATGCTGTGGCTTTTTGTACAGCAGAAAAAAATGATTTGTGGTTGAATTTCAAGTTTGGGGACTGTTTTCTGCCAAGCAGCCCCCCCCGCCACCGTTTCCACTGTATGTTATTCTCTTTTTCTTTCCACTGGTCCTGTTACGCACCACTCAACAGCTGCTGCATTTAATCCCAGAAGCTGTAGTTGGTAGCGAGCAAAGTGATCTCCATATAACCTCTATCTTACTCATAAGTGTGCATTATGAAGCTTAACCGATGGTAATAAAATGTTTTGCTTTCAACATGTGGTCCCTGTAGTCCAATGTTCCCGTCTTTAGGCACCGTCATTACAGCAAGGCGATGTATTGGAGTTATTCTGCTGCCCCCCAAGAACGTGTCTCGTAATGCTGGATACAGGCATCATCGACGTCTAGCAACGCGTGTAGATACATAGCGAGGAGAGATGGAGAACACCGAGCAGAGCCCGTGCTGCAATACCAAGTTGGTGGTACTGGTTGTGGCATCCCCAGATAGACACAGCAGCTGCGGTCGTGAGGTCCCTGTGAATAAATTTGTCACGTACACGTTGCTCCCCTTGACGTGTTTGCTCTTTGATGAAGACCATTTCTTGATGGTCGAGGAAAAACTGCTGCAATGGGAGGACTTGCCGAGGCGCTTGGTGTCTTGCTTGGCTGTGACCCAAAGGTGTAGGTTCACGTCTCCATGAGATAGTCGCGCAGTGCAATCTTGTGTTAGAGCCTCTTCGGGCACTACGGTGGTATGTGGGGGGACAGAAACAGGTTGCATGCCTCCTATTTGGGGTCCTTTTCATCCCTTTCACAACTGCTCTGCAGGTTCATGGTTTTACACATTGTTTTTTTCTTTCCTGCATACAAAAAAGGGCATTTTTATGTCATCCTGCATGATGGATATTTTTGTGCGAGGGGGGAAAAGGTGCTTCTCGTCCATGTTTAAGTAATTATACAAAATGCAGAAAGTCTGCATTTGGAATTTCATTTTGGTTTACACATCATTGATGCTTTTATTGAAAGCATTTTTTCACATGTAAGTCATGCAAAGGTCATGTGATTTTCCTTCTCTAAACCGAAAGCATGAACTTCAAAGCAGGGATCTCCAAGCATCATTTCTGTGGTATGGTGGGTTGCATTAGCCCTACAGCTGGTATTTGTTGAACAGGATGCCATTTCCCATACTTGAAGTTTATAGCGTTTAGTTTCAAAGCGGAATTTCCCAGGCAGAGCACCCCCAGAATGGTAGCAGTATGTACCTAAATATATAGCTTTTTCAGGCAACGATAACACAGCCTTTTTCTGGAGATTGCCATTTTGTAAATAAGCTTCTTCTTGAGCAGCGTGGCTAGGACTACAAAAGATGGATGATTATTTCTTCCCGGAATCGGTCTTCCGCTGCAGGATCTGTTTTTTGTTGCGATAATTAGCATAGAATTAAAAATGGCCCTGCATCTTCAGTTCGCATTATGCCTCTGATACCGAGCGATCTGGGATCGCATTTTACTTGGCAATAGGCTTTGTCTGGGAATCACTTTATTCACCGCTGAAAATCAGCATTTAATTGTGGTGCACAGATATCTGTAGGCTTCGACGCAGCAAAAGCCTCCGCCTCCAAAAATAAAACATTGCTTCTAATAAACTTTCAAATGAGGTGTTTTTTGGAGACTGGAAAAGTTGCCAAGAATATTTAGATGAAAAACTAGCATGCTGGCTGAAGCGGGATTTTACAAATGCCTTTAAAATCCACAGCTCAGGCTGAAGGTAAGGTCACAGGCTAGCACACAGCCTTTTCTCCCAGAAAACCTGTAATAGCTTTTCTTTTTTAAAATTTAACAGGGTTGCCAGTCCAGGTGGAGGCAAAATTGCAGGGAGTCTCAGACGTGGCCAATGGTGTGTCCTTAGGACAAACTAAGGCAGCAAAAATACAACATGATGTGAAAACTTCCTGGTGAGAACAGTGCAGGAAATTACTGAGCAATTTGACGCAGTGTCCTAGCATTAGATTTATTATCCACTTCCAAATCATCTGCCAAAAATCCTTACAATCGGAAGACAGGAAAGAACATGTTATAAAAAGACGTGGAAAATGAGCAGTTTTGGTACGGGAGTTTTCGCACTATATGTAAGTTTTCGATACATACAATGTTTGGGTTTGGTCTCAATGTTGAGGTCAACGGTACTTAAACCAAATGTTATCCCAGCACCTACGTGTAGGAAATGATGATATATGCCAGTCTCACAAGATCAGGCTTCAATACGGTCCTGCAAGATGCTCCTTTGCCCAGCATAAAATGCTCAACGATGGCTTTTAATCCTGCAAGACTCCACCATCATTTATGATAAAGCCGTGGTGTGCCAGTGGGCACACTTCTCCCCCGTAGCGCTTGCTCTCCTTCGGTGATGGACTTGTTCCTCGCCTGGGTGGCAGGGTCGTAGCCACGTACACGCGCTTGTGTGCTTTCCCCAGACCTTGCTGGCTTTGGCAACCAGACTGGATATGTACCATTTCAGCAGTTTTCTTGTTATCTGGATTGTGGACTGAGATGGTTACGTTTCCCCGCCGTACACCTGCAGAAATCGCAAGCCCAGCTCGCTGCGGGGCACCACCAGTCTCGCGCTGCCCTTCCCCAGCTCCCACATCTTTTCCAGGCTCCATTCTTTCCGGTTGTATGTCTGCAAAGGTGGATCTACATCTATAGCCCCTGGATGCGGAACCTTGCTTTTTCCTTGTTTAAATACAGGTCTTTGTGGCAGTAGTGGAAATAAGCGACCTGGGTTTGTAACTCTTTTTTTTTCCCCTGGGGTATCAGTGTTATCTGCTTCTGAAAAACCGTCTCCCTAGTGCTTGCTCTCTGATTAGGAAAATGTCTGCAGCTGTACATGAAGCATACCCAACATACCCTGCCAACTCCAGCAAGTCAATAGTTTTGTTTTAAAAAGAGCTTTCTCCACATAAAAGATTCGTACCCATCTCAGACGCACCAGATGCTGGACAGCCAGATGTTGCCTTGTACAACACCTGGGAGAGTTGACGGTGATGCCTGCGGGGCCGGGGGAGCCGCTTAGGCTATTCAGTGACTTTTTTTTGGAGTGCCTACTGAAACATAGTGAGAATTGAGGGTCTGGTTTCCCCTTTGTCATTTGCCACTTCTGTTTTGGGAGGAAACACCCTGTTTTTGCAAGCGCTGAGCTGCTGAGATAAGGGGACGAAGGGCACTGCTGGAGCATGTCCCAGCTTGCAAGGAGCCGCTTCCAGCTCAGGGTGAGGACTGGGACCAACACAGACCTTAGCGGGGAGATTTTCTGCACCCTGTTTCCAGTGAGCGGAGTCGTTGCTTTTCCAGCACGAGTATAAAGGTAGGGTTGGGCTTGCAGCTCGACGCAAGGGAACAAAAAAGCAGATGTCAGCAGCTGGAAGAGGTGATGGGGCAGTCGGTGGGAAGCGCGTGTTTAAAGAGAGAAAGGGGAAGTGCCTGACGTCCATCGGGATGAATCCTCCTTTTCCAGTCTCTTTCCAGGAGCGTGCTGATCCAAAGTCCTTCTCTGGAGCGTTTTCCTTCACGAAAATGAAGACGGGACATTAGGAACGTCAGTGTTTACTAGACCACCTTCATTGTCTTGTTCTTGCATTAATTGTCCTTTGACTGGTAGGGTGGTTAAGAGAAAAAAAAACAGCTTAATGCATAGTCAGAAAGCTAAAAAAAAAAAAGCAAACCACAAATAAATAGGTAAATAGGCTAACTGTATGATAGCGTGTAAAAGGAGGCAGTCTGCGGTGCGACTCCTCTGTAAAGTGCATGATAAGCATTGGCGAAGCTTGTTGCAGACACTGGGCAGGCTTTCCAGGGTTGCTTTTGCTAGACTTTGAGTATCATAGTTGCAAAGACTCGTAAATGTTCCGAGAGACTCTTGGTTTTGGGGTGGGGTTTTTTTTCGTAAGCTGTGACCAGTTGCTTTCTGAATGGGTTTGTAGTGATGGAGTTAATGGAGCTGTTCTTTATCGTAACCTAAAAGGTGTCAGTCGTTTGCTCGTATGTGTCCACAAGCTGAGCCGTAGCGTTATGCATCTCTCCGCAATGGTGTGATTTGAAGCACTTTTGGTGTGGCATGTGCAGTTGCAGTGCTGTCTGTTTTTAATTTCACCCCTAGCTATCCCCCGCATTCTGGCTGTGTTTCGGACACTGAACCAAACCGACTTTGAAACTAGCACTTTAAGTACTAGTAGTCACTTTGCTTCTGACTATATTGAGCACTGCACTTTTGTAAGTACTACTAGCACTGAGTTTTGAACTGTTTATTTTCCCCAGTCTATTTAGCCTCTTAGGCGCGGTGTTAATTACTTAGGGGCCATCAGAAGATAATTTTGAGGTGTATGTGACCACTGTCTGGTGCCTGACTTCCATTACATATGCATTAGCGATTTTATAAATTAGGGAACTAAACCCATCCGAGCTTATTTGACACAACAGGACGAACATCTAAATCCCTGACGTCCAGGCAGACGTGGTTGTTGTAAACTTTGAGGTCATCCGGAGACCCAAGCGTATGGCTTTTAAAAACACCAAAGATACAGGAGAAGTCTCAAAAGGGATCGGGATGGTGCAAGAACGTCTAATTTACACTTGGAATTGAGCGGACCGCAGGATGCAAAGCAGACCCGGAGTGAGAAGCGTAGGGCAAGACGCTCTTGGTTTTGGTACGAGACCCCGGTCTGCGTTAGTAGGGTGAGTCCATGGGACAGCGAAGTTAAAACCAGTCTAAGATGCTGGTATCACTAAAGACTGCGCTCAAGCCATTGCAATAAAAGCCATCATTGTGCCTGTACTGAAAGTGCTGTTAAGATTGATTGTGGGCTTAAACTACAAAAGGTATTTTTAAGTCAAGAAACTTACAGATAATTTAGAAGATGGAGCATAATAACCGTGGGGTTTGCAGTTGAATTTGAAAAGCGGTGTTAGGAGTTGATCACATCTCGTGTTAGGAGGCAGTTCACATGTGCATCGCTATTCTTGTTAAATTCCTGTGGTATTTCAGGATGGATGGTCAGGGACCAGAACTCCCTTCCAGCAAGAAATCAGTAGGGTAGAGTTTGTAGTAAACATAGTCATAAATCTCTCGGATTTGAAATGGGATGATTATCCCTGGGATGCAGAATAATCCGGGGTTTGATGTCCCAAACCATCCACTCTCAACCAACTGATGGTGTTTTGCTTCTTTAAAAGCCCTCGTGGGTTTTCCATAGCAGCAAATAAATCACAGTGGTCGCGAGAGTGCTGCGTTTCCTTCACGCTGGGGTACCCACACTTGGGACTCCTGCTCATCCTTGTTGACGAGCCAATAGTTGATCCAAGTCCTTCTCTGGTGATACTCCTTGACGGGAGTTTCTCCCCGGCGATACTTGATGGATAAACCCCGCCGTTACAGCATGATCAGTTTGAATGGAGAGAAGCGAATTAGTTCTTCTCCTTCACTGCTAGCAAGCGGACATGATGAAAATAACCTTCAGCAACAAAAAAAATAGGTGTATTGGGTTTGCTTGTTGCAGCAGATGGAAGTATTTTTCTTGACCAGCTCCAGTTTTGGTGGCTGGTTTTGCTTGGGTTCAATTCAAGCTTCCTTCTTCGATAGACCTTCGTGGGTTTGGGTATTCAGTGGGAGTTGAAGGTGGTTAAAAAACACAAACCTCGAGCAGCCCAAAGTATTATGCTCTTATGTCCTCTATTGTTGGATTTAAAAATGGAAATGTAAATAGAATCCAAATTTTTCTTTTTTTTTTTTTCTTTCTCCCCCCAGCCAAATTAACCCTGCAAACCTAGCTTTAAAGAAATAGCCCCTGGTGATGTTGCTGCTATATCTGAGCCCCTCAAAATGATAGCAGCAGAGGGGATGGTCTCTTCAGAAAGTACCTCGGTGACTGAGAGTTTACATCCCGCTCACTGTCACGAGGACATAGGTGAACGCTTTGGAAAATTCAACCCCCCAGCGAGCTCACTTGAGTTCTTGGAAATTAAGCTTGCAAGAAAGGGGGACGTGGAGCAGGTCTTTTGTTTGTTTGTTTGTTTTTTTTCCCCCACAGGTGTAGTTTTTTGCCCCTTAGAGTTGGCATCTCGTCCTTCGGGAGGGTAAAAGTAAGCGTTTTCTCCTGCGTGGCACATGTGAGGCCCGAATGCAAAGCCTAGCACAGCACCTCTCACTTTGGAAGGACCTTTTAGATGGAAAAAAGCTCTTGTAGGGATTTTTTAGTTCTTTGGGCTTTAAGATGGCTCATGGGAAGCGCATCGTAATGACACACAGGCAATGTTTTACCGACCTTTTCTTTTTCTCCAAGAAAGACTTTTTAATTTGCTTCAATAGTTTAGAGTTTGTTTCCTTCAAAGTCTTTTTGGACCCATGCAAATGCCCTTGAAATGAGTCAAGTTTATCAAAACAAATTGTGCATTGCAGGAAGCAGTCTCAAAATGCGCACAGACCCATGCACCTATCCACGTGTACGTGCATGTGTGTATGTGTGTGTTTACATAGAGATAGATATATTATTTCCCCAACCATTCCTTTTTTTTGGGGGGTTGGTTTGTTTTTTGGGTTTGTTTTCCCCCACCCCCCAAGATATTAACCAAAAGGTGTTTTAAAGTCATGGCATGAAAACTCCTAAATGTAAATCTGAGTACCTTGTGATGCTAATTAAGAGGTTTTTCTGAAACTTTATGTGATGCTTACTATTTTTCTTAGGAAGTTTTGTTTAATGTTAGATCATTGTTCTGGAGGATGTTGGTCCTACTGGCATTAAACTAATGGAAATAAAATGCATGTGTTACAAGTGTAGAAACGGTGAAGAATTAAGTGTGAACTTACTGTACGATACCGATTCTGTTTTCAAACAATCTGTTTTGCTGTTCAATAGTTGACATATGGAAATGCCAATGTACTGTAATTTAGCACTTTTCTAATGGACCCTGTTCTCACTACACCCGAGGGAAGAAGTGGGTTTGGCGTGGGGCCGTCCGAACTCAACCTCTGAACCTTTTCTGTGTGTTTCGGCACCAGAATTGGCCAGGGGGAAACTCCAATTTGAGGTTTTCTCATCGGTTCGGTGGCCGGTGTGGGGCGGAGGGGCGGTGGCTCTCCATTTCCCTGGCCAAATCAGGACAATTTGGGTGAAGACCTCGCTGCAGGAGATGGACCGGCAGCATCCCAGTCCAGCACCACATCCCCCCAGGAGCCAGGCTGGGGACGGGCTGTCTGAGCTGGGGTGGAACAGACATGCATCTGAAAAGCAGCTGAAGCAATCTGCAGACCCTGAAATGAAAAGGCAGAAGGGTTAAACTACCAGCCACCTCCCTCCGGCCCAAAGCCTCCTTTCCTAGTGTTAACAGGGTGCAAAGTGTTACTTGTCATGTACTGTACTGAAAGGGTTAATTGATCAGTGACTGTATTGTACTGTATGAAAACTCATGAATTGCCTTGTATTGTTTCTAATGGACTGTACCATGTCCCCCCACCGCCCATTCCCAACCTGTCCCCAGGTTTTCCAAATGACGCATGTTATCAGTTAGGTCCTCCAAACTCTCTGGTGCTAACTCTTCTGTATCCGATGGTGCTTCTGTGGATGCTAACTGACGACATGCCGATCCAGAGCTTGAAGTTCACAACGTCTTTATTGTCTGTTTGTATGAAGTCGACACACACACGCACGCTCACGAAAGAAAAAAAAAAAGATAAACTTGAATTTGTTTCAGAGCATCATTGACAATCTAATGTTTTCTATGTCTGCTTTTATTTGGGATGGCTTTTCTAGAAAGCAGCGCGCCAGCACCTTCGCGCCAGGAGGGGATTTCGTCCCGTTCACGCCGCGGCAGCTCCTCCGGCATCTGAGGTGAGCTGCTCCCTCGCTGGCTTTTCAGGCTCGGCCGCGGGAAATCGATCCATCAAGAGCCAGCGAGGAAGAGGAGGTGCAGGTGCCTTCAAAGATGCCCGACCCTAAAAAGCAGCTGGCATCCCCGTGACC
Source organism: Aquila spilogaster (assembly GCA_024606505.1). NCBI lineage: Eukaryota > Metazoa > Chordata > Aves > Accipitriformes > Accipitridae > Aquila > Aquila spilogaster. Next base: position 106,750,517 of record JANHGO010000001.1, read on the forward strand.
GCCCCATCTGTACGTAGGTGGTAGGTGGGCACCGAGGGTCTCGGAGGGGAGGAACCTGCCCCTTGCTTTGTGGCAAGAATTGGCTTTTTATGAGAATGGAGGCAGAAAATTGAGTCAAGGGGAGCCGGAGCTCCCAAAGGCACCTTCATCTCTTTCCGGCATCGCTCATCTCTGCTGGCAGAGGAGCCGCCTTCCGAGCCTGGGGTTTTGCAGGTGTCACACATCTCGGATGGCGTGAACTGACCCATCCCCTCCCAAACCTCCCCGTCCCCAATGCGAGCTGCTTTTTGGACAAAATAAAATCTGACTATATTTTATATCGATTTGAAAACGAAGTCTGATATTTACCCCTGTTCTCAACTGAATTTGCATATTGTTGTTTGCCACGATACTTGTTCTGTCTTAAAATAAATTTGCTTACTTGTGTAGTCTTAACTGTCTGCTCTGATTCTTATAATCGGATTTATTGCCGCTCCCAGGTGCCTGCATGGCGGCTCTCCTTTGGGTGCTTCCCATGAAGGCGAGAAGGAAATCTGCCTGCCCGGGAGGGGAAATAATTTCAGCCGAGACTCAGACTATAAATGTTTCTCTCTCGGTTATCTTGCATTGATCTCCCCAGGGCTTTTCAATTTGACGCCCTTTAGTTTTTTTCCAGTCTTTCATCATCAGACCCTTCTATCCGGTAAGTGCGCGACAGAGGAACGGCTGAGCTTTAGCCTGCTTAATTTAAGAGATTAAATTGTTGCTAACTCGTTTCTTGAGGGTAAGTCATTTCCGACGGCAGTATTTTGCATTTGAGAATGAAGGGATTTATGGCTATGAGCTCGCTGAAAGCAACGAGCAGCCGAAAGCTGTGGGTATCGGCACCAGCATCTGACACCAGTTCGGTCTTACGGCACGTTGCGTTAGCGGGAAGCTGGCATCAGTCATTGGAGACGTTGCGGCAGAAGGCAGTGTCCTCAAAAGGCTGGAAAACCAATTTGCACATGCGTTTCCAGGGACGTAATCAAATCAGCCAGTGGGTTCAATAAAAGGAGTAAGCAAATATTCCAGATTTGTGTGCGTTTGCAAACAAAACCTGTTGCAAGGCTCTCAGGTTTTGAGGGTTTTTTCCCCCCAAAAAAGCTATTTTTGGATTAAAAATGTTGCGGGCTGCTGCAGGAGGGCATTTTATATTCCCTTAAAGATGTATCTGTATCTAAGAGGAACATTTCAGGGGCGTCCGTGTGAGAGCTTGGGCTGTCACCCTTCCTTCCCATCGGAAACTGTCCCTGTGCATATGTTATGGCCACAGAGTCCCTTTTCAGTGATTTATCCCCCTCTCCAGGCACTGTCCCCCCTCTCTTTGCTTCTTTCCTCCTCTCTGACCTCTCTCCGGCTTTTTTTCCCAGTTTATCAAGGTTTTGTAGATGTTTGCGGCTGCTCCTCGCAGTACGAGCAGCACTGCCTATGGTGATGGACGCCGGCACGGGAAGGAGGGAGCAGAGATGAATCCCATGGGGAGAAGCTGGGAACAAGAAGCCTGGCTTTGCGGGGGATGCTGTCAGGTACGTCTGCCTTCCAACCTCAGCAAAAATGCAGTGTCTGCGCCCCGAAATCCTCCTTTGTCGCCTTTTAGCCTCAAATCGGGGGTCGGTGGGCTCTGCTCAGTCCCCGGGAGCGCCGAGCATTGGTGCGTCACTCCAAATCATGCAGATTTGCTTCCCCAGCTGATTTTCGGTGGCTGCACCCTTCCCCGGGGCAGCTCTGCTGGCGCTGCCTCTCCCACGGCCATGCCACCGCTGTCACGAAAGCGCCGGGGCTCAGCGGCGGGTGCTGCGAAAGAGGTGCGGGGTGACAGGGGGGTGCGGGTCCCTGGGGGGGGGGGTGACACAGATCCATGCGTGGCACGGGGTGAGGGTACGCGTGGGGGGTATGGGGTGCCCCGTCGTGGGGTGCAGGGGTCCTGGGATGCGTGCGGACACGGTTTGAGGGGACACAGGAGAGAACGAGGTGCCCCACAGTGGCATGTGAGGGGCCCCAGGGTACCCACGCAGCGTGGGGTGAGGGTGCGGGGTATGGGGTACGCTGCTGTGGGGTGTAAGGGGTCCTACTGCGTGTGTGTGACGTGGGGCGGGGGGGGGGACGGTTGGGGGCACGTTGGCCAGGGTGCCCTGCTGTGGGGTGGTGCGAGGAGCCCCGGGTTGCACGTGTAAGGTCCTGGGGAGCGTGGGGGGACTAAACACTACTTAGCAACAACTGAAAACATCAGTGTGTTATCAACATTCTTCTCATACTGAGCTCAAAACATAG
>JANHGO010000001.1:106757835-106771026 GCA_024606505.1 Aquila spilogaster
CCCCCCCCCCCCCCCCCCCCCCCCCCCCCCCCCCCCCCCCCCCCCCCACCGCCAGTACGCGGAGTGTAGGCCTAGCGGTCCCGGTTAGTTGCGCCGTTTACTTTTAGGTGGGCCCGGGTGTCGCGGGGGCCTTCCCCGGCCCCCGGCCTCGGCCCCACGCGGCGGGCAAGGAGGCCGCTGCCGCCGCCGCCGCCATCATGGAGGAGAAAGGTTTCGCCAAGGAGCTGGACCAGTGGATCGAGCAGCTGAACGAGTGCCGGCAGCTGAGCGAGAGCCAGGTCCGCAGCCTCTGCGAGAAGGTGAGGCGGCTCGGCGCGGGGAGGCTGGCGTTGGGGCCACGCGTGCCAAAAATGGCCGTGCGGGAGCCCGGCGCTGCGGGCGGGATGAGGCGGGCTCGTTTGCGCCTCGGCGTTGGCTGCTGTGGGCCCGCCCGGTGCTGCCCGCGTCGCCGCTCCGAGCGAGAGCCATGGGGTGTAGAACGGCCCCGAGCCGGGCGGGCGGACGTCGCCCCGCAGCCGTGGGGGAACCTGTGACGTCTGATAAGGGATGCGGGAGGGCCGAGAGGGGCGGCGGGTGGGCTGTGGTACTGCCTTAGAGAGAGGCTTACGCGTTGCTGGAGGGAGGCTGGGATAGAGCGGGGAAGGGTTGGAGAGACGATGTAGTTTGCCGTTCCGAATTGCTGGTTGTTCCTTCGGCAGTGTGCTGTACGGGTGTGCTTAGTGCAGGCTGCCAAGAGCCTTTTTTCCTATCAGGAGACGGGTCTTAGTGGCTTTCATCTGAGAAGTTAAATGCCTTTGTGCAAACACACCCCTCCACATTGCAGTCTACGACTGAGGTAGGATTTCTTTGAATTTATGAGATGTGACAAGGCCCAGGAGCTGAAGTAGGCTTCTTCACAACAGAGCAGCTAAGATTGTCCTTTCTGTTCACTTTGTACCTCAGTGACAGCAGGGATCATTGCCATGCACCGGATCAGCTGGTAATTGCTCTGCCTCGTGTGCCTGACAGCTAGGTCATCATTCCCTGTGCTATTTGTATTGCTGATAGTGAGCTCAGTTTTGTGTTGTCATGTTGCTGCCTGTGTCTTATCGAGTTCTTTCAGAAGCTGTTCTGAAGCTCTCTGAAGAGAGCTTTCAGGTCTGTTCTGGCATTTTGGTGAGTGACTAAACTCCTCAGTGACAGCTTTCAGAAGATGTAACTGTTTCTTTCTCTTAAGTCTTCAGTAGGCCGCCCCAGCAATAGACTTGAACAGCAGAGAGGGTCTGCCCTATCTCCTTGTAACATACTAAGGGTGCCCTTCAAAAGGTAGGAGTTTGAGTGCCACAGGTAGAGATTCTTTAGGGGCTTCAGACTATGGCTGCCTGGCAAGTGCTTTTACCAGTGATCCTGCATTCTGTCTGGCTGCGTGCTGGCCTCTATTTCTTTTCTTCCATCCCATTTTTTACCCTTACTGGGGCTGTCTATTTGTTTTACGGCTTTTTCTCTCCTCACAGAGCTGTGACAGTTGTGAGGAGGGCTGGTGCTGCAGTAGGGAGCAACAGAAGGGCCTTGAGATGTAGATGTCTTGAAGAGTGAGTGAGCTTTTTGTGGCTGTCCTGCCTTGTGTAAAGTCCAGCCGATGAGCCTGAATAAACTTCTTTGCAGTTCAGAACAGCAGGAGTTCTAAACTGCTGTTCCAACCAACAAGCTGTTATCTCCCTTCTTCTCTGGCTGTGTTGTTAATTAAGTAACTGTGGCTGCACAGTAAGTAGGGAGAGGTGCTGAGTTGGGAGTGCAGTTGCAGGTGAAGGGGATGTCAGTCCTCCAAAATGACAGGTAGGATGTGAACCTGTGAGGCACAGCATGTTTTCTCGGAAATGAATGTAAGCTATCGCAGCATCTAGTTTTCTGGTAGTGCTGGTAACTGATCTGTAGCTCTGTCAGAAAGCTTGGTTTGTTTCCCTGAGATAATACATGGAGAAACCTTTAACAACCTTCTCTGGTCAAATGCAATAGTAACTCTTGCTTCGGGTTTTAATTAGTAATAGGATTAGGTAGTTAAAATGAAAAAAAAAAAACCAAAAAACAGTAAAACCCACCCTGAAAGTTTTATGTGAAAGCATGGGATGCAAAAACAAAATAAGTCCCAGACTTGCCTGAGTGTTTTGTTCTTGGTTTCACTTGCTGGCCTAACAGATGGTAATGAGGGAAGGACTGGAGATGCTAGGCTTGCGCAGGGTGTGGAAGCCATTCTTCTCTCAGAAAGCTTTTGAAATTGCACCTGTAGAATCACTGTGAATTCACCTGCCTGGTTATGACATAATTTTGGCAGCTAATCCATCTTATATGCTTTATAGAATTAATCAAGATGTCATCCAGTGACAGCATGAAAACGTTTGTCTCCTGTTCTGCTGGTCTTAAAATGAAAGCTAAATTCATGCTGATATTTAGAATATAATAGAACAAACAGTTATTGTCACTACCAGAGCTTCTAGGCACCAGGTATGTTTCCAGTGTGTTAGGGAAATGGACATTACACATGCGTCTCATACTGCTTGTTATTGTAGACTGTCTGAGTAGATGAAGGTTGTTAAAAACTTTTTGTTCTCATCAAATAGGCAGTGAAAAAATCTATAGAGCTCAGTCTTGGATGCTGTCTGCACTTAATCAGAGGTTAATCAGAGGTGCAGTGGAATGTTTTTTTATCCGTGGTTGTGCTGGCTTTAAACTTGCCTACTGACAGGAGGGTAGCACTTTTTGGATGGAACTCCTTTAGATCTTGTGTGGTTACTGCTGTCCCTCATAACTTGCACTTTGAGCAGCTAAAGCCAGGCTGGAAGATGGAGAAGGTGGATTCATTTAACATAAGTGCTCTCAAGGTTGGACATGAAAAGCTTTAAATGCTTTTTGATTTGAGATTCGAGTCAAATGAGCAAATTAATTCTGCTGATGAGGGAGTTGAGAGCTATCCCAGTTATAACAAAGGCAGTTTTTATCAAGATAATAAGATACGGCATAAAGAAAATCAAATTAAAGGCTGTTTCTTAAACAGATGCAAACAACCATCTGTAACAATCTATTTTTTTTCCATTCTTGGTCTTTGTATGTCTAAGAGGGGTTAGACTTGTGGCTGCAAGCAGCTTGAGAGCTTTGTGTTGTGAATTGGTAGGAGGAGAAGGATTCTAATCGCTAATGAAGACTTGCATTTCTTCTCCAGTTATTGAATGGTAATTGTGCATTGATTCTTAAAGCTGAGCAGGAGACGGTTGGTGCTGTAGGGAGTACTGCTGTTACTAGCATGTACCTATGACATTTCTGCTCTCTGAGATCATTTTGCCCAAGAATAATTTTAATAGAATGAGCTTATAGGCTCTTCTGCTGTAATGGTGAAATTAGTATGAGTGATGAAGCCAAATAGCATCCTGGATGCCGTTCAAACCATCACATTCTGAGAGTGTTACATTGGATCGTGGTCAGCAGTATTTTATCTCTTCAGTGATTAAGTTTATCTTAGTGTATACTGGCCTGGATCACTCTAGGAGTGAGTGTCCACGTTGGCGGTCAGTGTTGCTGTTGGGGATGCAGGGTGCCCCCTGCTATTGAAGGGCAGGGCAGCTCTGCCACTCCAGCTCCCCTCCCTTTTGGGGAGAACCCAGCTGGTTCTTGTCAACTGAAGCTGCTGAGGCACCTCTGAGATTAAGATCCTCAGCCTATTGATGCTGTAGTTTGATTAATTGCAACTGGCAGATTTAAATGAGAAACTCCATAGCTGGTTTCTCTGATTCTTGAAGTAAGGACCTCCAACAGTCAAACTGAGGTCATGGTGCAGTCAGTGAATCTTCCAGAAGGAGCTGTGTTTCTGTGCTCTCAAAGGATCTTGCATGTTAATCAGGTGCCTCGGTCTCTTCTTTTCTCCCGGGAAAGCCTGACATTGAGAATCTGCCTTCTGGATGGATCTTAATCCCCTCACCGATGGAGTCAGCCTACAGGAGTCTCATAGACAAATCCAAGCAGTTATGAGAGTTGATGTGTGTTTGATCATTAAGCCTCTCACAGAGGGATTAGTCTCCTGGTGATCCTGATGGTAGTCTCAGGGCCTGTGTAGGATCTCCTGTTTCAGAGCAGCGCGCTCAGGAGTTGTGTTCAAGTCTTGAGAATGTTCAGTTTCCTCTTACAGTGGCAATGCAGTAAAATACTGGGACATGTCCTCCAGCATCCATCCATGCAGATCAAGGGTTGGGATGGCAGGTAGCCTTGTCTGTCAGACTGCTGGGAAAGAGGAGAGCTAAGATGATTGACAAACTCACAGCCAACAAATAACCTACTCATCAGAATCATTTTGTACTGTAAATATTATGCCTACTTGAGAGGGAGCTTTTTGTTATTGTAATGCTGAAATGCTATAATGTGATAATGCAATAATAGTGGCACAGTCCTAGGCTATGGCAAATTAGAACTCCACTGCCACCCCTTAAATGAGGTGCGGGAAGGGGTGGATCCTGGCTCCACCCTTTTTGGTTCTAAGGTACATTGCATGCACCTGAGCTTCCCTGAGTTGGCCCTGCCTTCCCACCAGGTGCTCAATCACTGGTTCAGGCTGTGACTTAGCATTTTCACTACAGTTACTTTTATTCATTTTTACTTGGAGGGTGGCTTTAATCCATCTGGGGTACGTGGTTAGGAAGCTGATGTGCTAGAAAATGGTGTCTAAGACAAACGTAGCTAAAAATGACTTCAATAGTTAAATTTAACAGCCTTCATAAGTAAATGACAGTAATGAAGGGCAGCTTATTCACATCAGAATCTCCTAATTCGTAACGATGCTTTTATTATTTTAAGCCTTTTTGTTGTAGTGTTAGTTCTGCAAAGTGACATGAGCAATCAGAGTGAACTGATTAATTGCAGCTTTTCTGGGAAGTTTTTAATGATACTTAAGATTAAGATCTTGTTTTGCTTTAGAAAGTCATTTGAGGGCAAACTTCTGCGGTCAGCTTGGCTCCCAAGCAGTGTTAAAATGACAAGCTTTATTTTTCACGTATGTCTACAAAGTAAGCTAAAATAGGCTAAACAGTAGGAGCTGATAGGCAGCTTAAGAAGCTGCTGCTCTTTAGCTGTCAGCTCCTACTCTCTCCTGATGGGAAACTTCTAGATTCTCCTGGTACCCATGTTTCAGGTGTCTTGCTGGCCCACCTTCCTAGGATGCATTTAACTTGAGCATTTAGGTTGTTACTGCATAAAAGGAGCTGTCCTCTGTTTCTTGAATGCTTCTTTACCTGTTTGTGTTCCCAGGATGCATGCATGGGACTGGGACACTGGCAAGTATGCATGATACCTGTATCGTGCCCTGCATGAGGACCGGTCTTTTTATGCAGCTGGGAAAGGAGCAGTATGCACAATATAAGAAGGCAGAAAATACCTAGCACCTTTTGCGGTTCATTGAAGTCCAGTTTACAGTGAAGCACCATCTCTTGCTTCATACAACATATGTCAGAACACAGAACGAGTGTTTAGTGACTGCATTTTCACCCTCTGCGGGCTGAAGCTCTTGAGAGGTACTGTAGGTGCTTTAAAAGGCATGAACAGGAAGAATTCAGGTAGGACTGTTGCACTCAGGTGCAATGTGTTTAGAGGTTTACAATCCATTTAGAACTGCAAAGTGGACTCCACATCACTGAGTCTGTGTGCAGGATGTCTCAGAATCGGGGTCACATTGCTCAGGTTACATACTGTGCAAGTGGCATGCTGGGCACTAGCCAAGCTGGTGAGCTTTAGGTTTGTTTTTTTTTCAAATACATAAGAAACAAGGCATCTGAACACTCAAATGTGAAGACAGATGTGCTCAGGGGAGCCTGCTGAGGATGTCCTCAGTAAGTAGCTTCTTACCATGTGGTAGGTGGGACCTAACCCATCATAAGTGAAGGGACTTGGTGAGCAGCCAATTTGTCATTTGTGAGTGAGTGTTCTGTACGGGTGATCCTTTGTCCTTTCTGTCCAAATCTGGCTGAGCCTGCCCATGGGTGCTCTCTATGCTTCACATGTGCCAGGAGCTCTGATCTATGTCAGCTGATGAACTGGAGGCAGCAAAAACAACCATGATATTTGATAACCATAATAAGTAATGCAGGTGTGTTACATTACTACATTACATGGCTGTAATTAGCATAGGAACTGCTGGGTGCAGAGAAAGAGATGACTAAATCCAGGAATACCTTCTCTCCATCTGTGGTTGTTTTGTTGCCAGTTGGTTATGGCCAGGAAGCTGATAGTGGCTTCAGAAGAATTTAAATTAAACTCGTAAGAGAACTGGAAATTTGGCAGGAAGCAGGTGCCCTGGGCTAGTAAAGTGCCTCTTGCATATGCACTGAGGTTTGTGCCAGTTTAGTACAGGTAAGGTTTAGGAATGCTTTTTTTTCCTCATAACTTCAGCAAGAAGAAACCCTTCCCTCTGCAAAGGAGATAGATTTGTTAATTCCCATGTGTCCTGGGAATGTCTGGGAGTAGTTGAGAGATTCCTGTTCCTGGCAGTTGTCTCTTACCACATTGTGATCAGAGACCACAGTGCCTGCAGAGAGCTGCCACAGGTGGCCAAGGCTCTGCTGCTTGTGCTCATTGCCATTTGGCATAGAGTTCAGCTCTGCTCAGCTAGTGCCACAGCAGTGCCCAGCTTTTCTGCCAGGCGTGTTGCTTCGTCACGTTCAGCCTCGCTTAACATCAGCTCTGCTCAGATAGTGAGGTGACTTTGTAGATATGGAGCGAATGCACTGCTTGCAGTGCTGTTTCCATGGTGCAAACCTGTTTCTGCCAAATCCCAGTTCTAGGATAGCATGCTTGGTTCCTGGGTGTGCAGCGATGGGGGGAGGAAGAGTGAGGGATGCCAGAGGGCGAAGGCGGTGAAGATTAGTTGTCAGGGCTGGCAGAAGAGATTTGAGCCTGCTGCCATGTTGCCAGGGAAGGTGGCAAGGCGCGTGGTTCCACGTGGCTGTGTGGGATGGAAAGCACTAACTTGGGTGGCAGTCAGGCTAAAATGTGGCAGGAGTAGAGAGCCTGTGTGCAAGTGTATGGTTGCAAGCCAGATAACTTCTCAAAGAAGCCTCAGAGGCCACGGTTTTACTACTGGTCTAAGTGTGAAATAGTATATAGCTTTACCCTTGCTTTTACAACAAAGTTTTTCAGAAACCGTAGTAGTCCCCTGGCAGTGTGCACTGACTCCTCTGGTGTTCCTGCCCTGACAGCAGGCTGCCAGATGATTGACCAAACCCTGTTCATGCAAGCCTCCCACAGAAATCGTGCTGACAGAAGGTGAGATGGCCATTGATAGAGCTGTGGTTTTTGAGGTGAAGCTGCTAGGCATCATGAAGCTGAGTAGCACTTGGCTTTGGCAGTCAGACTGGAATCCCAGTGCTGCTGTAGTTCACGTTGTTTACATGAATCAACCTGAGCTCTTCTGAACCAAGAAATCTATCAATCACATGGACTGGTATGCTTCGAACAGACAAATCAGTCGTGCTTAAGGAGATGAGATCTGCGTGTGATGCTAATGAAGCACTGGAATAGCACTTGCAGTCATTGTACGCACTTCAGAAATGACTGGAGAAAGCAGAAGTTTCATGGATGAACCCCAACAGTGATGGAAGTTGTATGTGACACCAAGTCTTGAAATTCACGTTCCTTAATTTCAGGAGAGGTTGAGAATTAACTTGTTCATTTACTACTTTGAATTTGTTCATTGTCATACATGGTACAATAAAATCTCTGTGTCCAGGTTTCACTGCACCCAACTTGTCTTCTTTCACAGTGGTTTGTAGAATGCACTTTACCTTTGTTTATTCCACAAACTCTTTTTCTAGTGGTCATCCTTCTCTATTAGAGGGAAACTGAATTTCCAGTGCAAATGCAGTGGGATAACTTCTGCACCTGCCAGTGGAGGAGCTTCCTGCATTTTTAATTTTTTTTCATTTGCTAGGCTAAAGAAATTCTTACAAAAGAATCAAATGTGCAAGAGGTACGTTGCCCTGTCACCGTCTGTGGGGATGTCCATGGCCAATTCCACGATCTTATGGAACTGTTTCGAATCGGTGGGAAGTCTCCAGACACAAATTACCTGTTCATGGGAGACTATGTGGACAGAGGCTACTACTCGGTGGAAACGGTGACTCTACTAGTAGCGTTAAAGGTATGGCTGGACAACTTGGTTATGATGACCTTGGGCGAAACTGTGCTTTTGAGGGGATATGAAAGAATTGTTCCCCGCTTGACACTGCAGTTGGCTTGAGCTAAATGGATGTAAGTTAGAATGTGTTAATGGACATGTTTTAATATAGCAGACCTGAGTGCTTACCTGTTGCTTGAAGCCTCTAGTTAGTATTTCTTTACACCTTTTATACGGTTCTTGTATTAAAGAAAAGTTGCTTTTTTTTCCCTTTTTTGTGAATAGGTGCGTTACCCAGAACGCATCACAATACTGAGAGGAAATCATGAAAGCAGACAAATTACACAAGTGTATGGCTTTTATGATGAATGTCTGCGAAAATATGGCAACGCCAACGTCTGGAAGTATTTCACAGATCTGTTTGATTATCTTCCACTTACGGCTCTAGTAGATGGCCAGGTAAGCTTTCCTGCCTTGAGTAAACAAAACTGTTTTGTAGCGCAGCGCGGTCTGTGTTGTCTGGCCCATATGTGAACGATCTCAAACAAGCTGTCTTAGCTTGTGGCCAGAATTTTTTTTTAAGCCCATGTGTTTACTGTGGGTTTTGGGAAGAATTTGGTGAAGTGTATTAATACAAGTTGATGGTGTAGCAAGGCCTCTGCATCTGTTGCCTAAGGAATGGCAGGGTATGGCAGATACTGTTTATTTTCAAGGATTCTGCAGCAGGTGAGAATCTCCTTGTGATACGTCACGTGCAAGTTGATGTATTGCTGTGATGCTGAGGCACAGTATCTTTGTTGCTCTACTAGTATGCCATGTGCAGCCTTCTGGTTTTGTTTCCATCTGAAAGAACTAAAATTTGTTTCTTCACTCTGACAGTAGATCACTGTAATTGCTAAAGAACGAGTTAAAATTGGGTGCTTCTGAGGTGAGTCTTCCCATAGCAAAAATGCATTTAACAGATTGCTTTTTTTTTTCCGCAACAGATATTCTGTCTTCACGGTGGCCTCTCTCCCTCCATAGATACACTGGATCATATCAGGGCTCTGGACCGCCTGCAGGAAGTTCCACATGAGGTAACAGGAAACTAGATGCAATACAATTTAGTTACGTTTGTTGAAAATGCAAACGTATGGTCATGCAGAAATCCGTTTACACAGTGAGACATACTGTTAAGCAGAAGATTACTGCCTCAGTAAGAGCTATGGCAGATGAAAATGCATTGTGTTAAAACACGCCCAAGTCAATATGCTTTGATTATAGCAATCTGCAAAAGGAGAGCTGTAGGGTTTTCACAGCTGTTTTTCACAGAAACACAGTAGTTTTTCTTGACTGTCATGCTGACTCAGTCATATTGGCAAGGGAAAGTGCCTCATTGCAGACTTCCTTGTGAACTAACCACCACCACACAAAGCTGCTGTGGCAGTATCCCTCCTCCTCAGCCAGTCCTTTTTCTCTTTTCACCTTGTTCATTGCTACCCTCTTTCGTCTGGGTGGCCTGACAAAGTTAGAGGGAGCCTATAGGACATCCTGATGCGTAGGAGTCCCACATGGAGCAGCTGGTGAGTGCCATTTGGACTGAAGAAACCACCTTCTGAGCTCCCAGGCTAGCAAATAGCTCTGCTCTGTTGGAGTGGTTGGGGCTTATAGGTGGTCTTGATTATCCCCGGATGAAAACAAACAGCTTGTCCTGGAATGTTTTTGGTACAGGAGCAAGAACAGTGTGATGTGGTCTGCCTGAGATTTCTGAAATCCTGAAAAAAGCTGTTTGAATTGCCCCCAGAATTAGGAGCGAGGCTGCTCAGTTGGGCTTCTGATGGTAGATAGATGGTAATGATTGTTTTGTTGCTCTTGGGTTTTCACAGTCTTTTCACAGTCTTTTGCTGTGTACGTTTGCTGAAATCTGAATTTCCTGAGGACCTCTGTGTGTGATCCCTACCATGTAGTTTGGATCAGTGGATGGGGGGGCAGCAGAGGGCCTGGATAAGCACTAGAGAGTTTTAGTGCCCCTTAGTTTCTTAATAGCTCAGTAAGAAAAGCTGCTGAGCTTCACTTGCGATTGTTGAAAGGTATGTACCAGGATATTTCTGAATATGTAAAATCCAATGAACAACAATTCAGCAGAGGAAATTACATGCTTAATACCCTGCCAGGAGAACTGCTGAAGATGAACCATAAATCTCTTGATTAGTTCATAGCTTCACATGGGTCATTTCCTTTCCTTTAATTTATTACAAGTTGGCTGGTGCTAATTGAACCCTTTGTGTATCCCTGGACTTGCATATGTACTTTCCCATGTGGCCTTTATTATGCTGTGAGAGTCAGGAAGATCGCAGCTCTGCTCTGTGCATCTTTGCAGCTCTGGCTAGGTCAGGCAAGATGGCAAGCAGTGTGTGTGGTGGAGGTGCCCACACAGCTCTCTGGTAGCATGGACTCCTCAGCTGTGTGCCTGTTTGTTTCTCATGAAAGGATGTTGACTGATGCATGGAGTAACTGTTGTTAGGTAAACATGTGTGGCTTATGCAAAGAAGATGTAGGCAGACTTTTTACTGTAAATAAGATAGGTTTTTAAAGATATACTTTCACTGCGCTTGCAAAATAGTTATGAAAGCTAATGAAGAATACTCACCTTTTTTTCAAGGGTCCAATGTGTGATCTGTTATGGTCGGATCCAGATGATCGTGGTGGCTGGGGTATATCTCCACGTGGTGCTGGCTACACGTTTGGGCAAGACATTTCTGAAACGTTTAATCATGCCAATGGTCTTACACTGGTCTCCCGTGCTCACCAACTCGTCATGGAGGTAGGGCAAGCACTTTGTGCTGGATAGGCAAAAAGAGAAAAAACATAGATGTAAATTATTGTCTCTTTTGTGAGTTGTTCTGGTGCATTTGCATGAGCTGACACGTAAAGGCTAGGCAGGTAAGTTCCTAAGAGGGATTTTAATTGCTTGAAAGCAACAAGCGATGTAAAAAAGATGTGCTTTGACCTGCTCTGTAAGTACCTTGCCAAAGAGACCCTGCCATACCCCATTTGTGGAAGTAATAATCTTCTTACATGCTGTATTAAACAAGCTGCCCTATAGTACACAACAGTCAGATGTGACAGGGATTAAGCCCTAACTTCGGCTGCTGGCAGTCTATTCTTGTATGTCTTGATGGAAAAATGCCTAGTGGGTCAATGGAGCAGGCTTATTTTACCATCTAGTTCAAGCAGGTCTTGTAAGTAGCAGTGTGTGTCACAATTCCCTTCCAAGTGAACAGGCAAATTCTCATTTGTGGTGAATGAAAGCTGAGGGTTTACCTAAAATCTCTAGTTTTTTTCTCATATGATCCACAATTTGCATATAGAATGGATAAACCCATTAGTGGCAAATGGCCAGTCTCTGTGTAGAATGGCTTATGCTATTCTCACTAGGTAAACATTGCTTGTTAACACCACTTGTTGATGTTGTAGAATGCCTTTTGAGAATGGAACTACCTGGAAGTTATCTGCTGTTTCACAAATGGCTTGAGCCGTTTGAGTCTGGAAGAGGAGATTCAGATGGACTGAGGGTTGAGGTTTAACAGAGACCTCTTTTCTCTTTTTTTTTCTGGCAGGGTTATAACTGGTGCCACGACCGAAATGTGGTTACCATTTTCAGTGCGCCCAATTACTGTTACCGCTGTGGGAACCAGGCCGCTATCATGGAGCTAGATGACACTTTAAAATATTCCTTGTGAGTAACATGGTTCAGGCTGTTCTTTTCCTGCCTAACTGTTCCAGACTATGAGGAAAGTCTGATCCTTTCTGAAGGGGTCCTTTCATGAAAAGTTAGATCAAACCACTCTGGATTTTACGTAGAGGTATACCTGCAAAAGAAAGTATTAGAAGTAGCTAATTAAGCTCTTACAAGCTCTTCTTAGGTACTGCTTTGTCTCCTTTTCCTGGTTCTGAAACATTGGAGCTTCTGCAGGGCCAGGCAGTGTTTGCTCTGTGAGCGGCATTTCCGCCAGCAGATGAGTTTGCCTCCTGCTGGTCATCAGTGTGGTCATTAGAGTTGGGGTTGTGGGAGATCTGGGACACTTCAGGTGGAAGCAGCTGGGAAAACAAGTGATGGCAGCAGGAGAGCAAGTCTGGCATTTGCAGTATTGGAAACTGCCTTGCGTGGAGGAGAAATGACCCCTTTTTCTTTTCTGCAGCCTTCAGTTTGACCCAGCACCTCGTCGTGGAGAGCCTCATGTTACCCGTCGTACCCCAGACTACTTCCTATAAACCTCTCGTAACCTTTGTAGAAGGAAGTACACCTGGCGTTTTAAAGAGCAACAATATTTACATGTTTCTGTAAGAAATCGGGGTTCGTCTCTACTTATAATCCCCATCATGGACCAAAATGTGCCATACTGAGGACGAAGAGCGTTCAGCACAACTTGAGACTGAATTCCTTACGACACTATATATCCTATACCAATCAGTCCAACAGTCAGTTTGCCTGCTGTATTGTAGTCATTATTTTTTGTTGTTTGTTTTTTTTCTGGACTGTTCAGAGGAAAAGGTAACTCTAATGCTTCCATCTCCTTTTACGCTTCTTTGTAAATTTTTAGTTCTAGTGGTTAACTGGCATGAATTAGTGTTTTGGAGTTCATTTCTAAGGGAAATGCACACTAACTTCTTTACCCCCCACTCTTGGTTTTACTGAAAGACAAGCGCCTGCAGTGGAGCAGACCAGGCTGGCTGGGGCCCCGGGTGGCCCGGCTGCGGTCAGGTGGCCTTTAAGGCCCCTTCTGCGCTTCTAGGAGAAGGGAAGCGATTCCTGCTTTTGGGAGTACGTTGTCATAACACGGAATAAAGCGTTCCCTTTTTAGCTCGATTCCCGTCCTGTGTTGTTCCCGCCTCTGCGTACTTGTCACGGCCGCGCTTCTCCCGTTCGCTTTACCTGAACAATAAACGCCCTTCTCAGCCCGAGCAGTGGTGCTGCGCTCTCGGGGGCGGGCCGGGGCGGCGCCGGGCGGGAGGGCCCGAGGGCAGGCAGCAGCTGAGCCATGGCGGCGGCTGCGTACGAGCTGCTGGTGCTGGGCGGCGGG
>JANHGO010000001.1:106771126-106782492 GCA_024606505.1 Aquila spilogaster
TCCCCTCCCAACTTCTTGTGCTCCTCCAGCCTTCTTGCTGGCTGGGCATGAGAAGCTGAAAAATCCTTGACTTAGTCGAAACACTACTTGGCAATAAGTGAAAACATCAGTGTGTTATCAACATTGTTCTCATACTGAACCCAAAATATAACACTATACCAGCTACTAGAAGGAAAATTAACTCTATCCCAGCCTAAACCAGGACACATGGTTACACAGTGGATTATTACCTTTCTAAGAGCTAAAGCAGATGAACATAGATTTAAGCAAAACATATACAAGTCAACATGTTTTGATTACAGCAATCTACAAAAGGAGAGTTATGGGGTTTTCACAGCTGTCTTTCACAGAATCATGGGATTTCTTGGCTGTCACGCTGAGTCAAAGAATAGTATTTGGCAGGGGACGGTGTTTCCTACCTTCAGCCTCATCACAGACTTGCTTGTGAACAGACAAGCACCATGTGAAGCCATGTTGTGTCACCATCCTTCCTCCCCAGCCAGTCCTTTCTTCTGTGGTGTTTCACCTTGTTCATCACTTTCTGGGGGCATGAGATCAGGACTGAAGAAACCACCTTCTGAGCTCCCAGGGTAGCAAATGGCTCTTCTGTGTTGGAGTGGTTGGGGCTTAAAAATGGACTTGAACATTCCCTGATTAAAATGAACTGCTTGTCCTGCAATGTCTTTGGTATAACAGCAAGAGCAATGCATTAAGGTCTGCCCAAGCCTTCCAAAAACCTGAAATAAGCTGTGTAAATTACTCCCAGAGTTGGGGGGGCAGGGACTACTTGGTGGGACATCTACCTGTAGTTGGGTATAATGATTATATCGTTGCTCTGGGGTTTTCCCAGTCCCATGCTGCGTATCTGTGTGCTGAAATCTGGCCGTCCTGAGGACCTCCACGGGTGGTCGGTGTGATCCCTACTGCAGAGCTCAGATCGGTGGGTAGGAAACAGAAGCAGGCTTGGATAAATACTAGAGTGTCTTTACTGCCCTTTAGTACCTCAGCAAGAAAAGTCACTGAGCTTCATTTGTGACTGTTAGAAGATGTACACGGGGATGTTTTTGAACATGTCAACAGTAGACTGTT
The DNA here is from genome assembly GCA_024606505.1 of Aquila spilogaster. Classification (NCBI taxonomy): domain Eukaryota; kingdom Metazoa; phylum Chordata; class Aves; order Accipitriformes; family Accipitridae; genus Aquila; species Aquila spilogaster. Next base: position 106,772,216 of record JANHGO010000001.1, read on the forward strand.
TAAGAGAGGAAATTAAATTATTAAGACACTGCCAGAAGGGCTGCTGAAGGCTTAACATCAATCTCTGGACCAGTTAGTTCATAGCCTCCTACGGGTCATTTACCTTTCTTTCATTTACTGTAACTTGGCTGGCACCAGTGAACCCACAGTGTATCCTTGGACGTGCATACCTTCTCACGTGGCCTTTTTTATTATACTGTGAGAGTCAGGACTAAGAATGTGGATCTGCTCTCCACATCTTTGTATCTCTGACTAGTGGAAGTGAAATGGTAAACGGTGTGCGTGGAAGAGGAGGTGGGAACAGTTTTCTGGTTACATGGACTCCTTAGTCAGCTGTGTACGTATTCATTTCTTTGGGAAGGATGCTGACTGATACAGTAAGTAACTAGCTGATATTTTGCGTGTTGAATAAACTCATGTGCCTTGCGCAGAGAAGGACATGCTGCCAGTCTTTTTACTGTAAATAAAATACACTTTATAAGGGGCTTTTTATATCAATCTTGCTAGTGATCTAATGAAGAACACTTAATCTTTTTCAAGGGTCCTATGTGTGATCTGTTATGGTCGGATCCAGATGATCGTGGCGGCTGGGGTATATCTCCGCGTGGTGCTGGCTACACGTTTGGGCAAGATATTTCCGAAACTTTTAACCATGCCAATGGTCTCACACTGGTCTCCCGTGCTCACCAACTTGTCATGGAGGTAGGGCAAGCACTCTGCTAGAGGGGGCTAACAAAACATAGATGCTAATTCTTGTCTCCTCTGTGAGACCTTCTGCTGATGGGTTTGCATAGGCTGACACCCAAATGTTATGCAGGTAAATATCAAAGAGGGACTTCAGTCATGTGAAAACAACAAGAGACATGAAGTGATGTGCTTTGATCTGCGATGTAAATAAAGGGATGTTCTGCCCTTTTTTCCCCCTTCCCCTCTCCCTGTACATTGTCAAAGGGACCCTGTCACACCCCATTTGTGGAAGTAATAATCTCCTTACATGCTGCTTGCTCTACTTAAATTGCTGCTGCATTAAGCAGGCTGTCCTGTAATACTCAGCAGTCAGATGTGACAGGGATTAAGCCACAATTTTGGCTGTTGATAGGCTATTCTTGTACATCTTGCTGGAAAAATGCCAGGTGGGTCAATGGAGCAGATGTATTTTTAAAATCTAGTTCAAGTAGATCCCTTAAGTAGTACTGTGTGTCAGAAGTCGCTTGCATCCAGCAGGCAAATTCTCGTTTGTGGTGGATAAAAGCTGAAGGCATACCAAAAAGTCTCGAGGTTTCTTTGTGGTACAATCCATAATTTATATAAAAAATGAATAAACACACGAGTGACGAATGGCCGATCTCTCTGTAGAGTGGTTGAAGCTGTTTTTGCTAGGTAACTACCGCTTCTTCTTGTGGTAGAGTACTTCTTTTAAACTATGTCAGTTGGGAATACTTACCAGAAGAGTACAGTTTCACAAATGCCTTGGATCATTTCAGGCCTTCAGAGGAACTTCAGAAGGGCTGAGGTTTGAGGTTTAACAAAGACCTTTTTTTCTCTTTTTCTGGCAGGGTTATAATTGGTGCCACGACCGAAATGTGGTTACCATTTTCAGTGCACCCAATTACTGTTATCGTTGTGGGAACCAGGCTGCTATCATGGAACTAGATGACACTTTAAAATATTCCTTGTGAGTAACCTGGCTCGGGCTGTTCTCTCTTCCTAACCGTTCTGTATTATGAGTAATGTCTGATCCTTTCCAAAGGGGTTCCTTTGTGAAAAGCCAGCTCAAACCACTCTGGAGTTAGCATTTTGTGCTCTACCTGCAAGAATATCTAAAAATAAGTAGTGAGTTAAGCTCTTAAAAGCTTCTCTTGGGTACTGCATTATCTCCTCTTCTTAGCTCTCTGGAGAGTTGGAGCTTCTGCATTTTCTTAATCCCTCTATTGCCCAAGCTTGATGGAGAGAGTAAAGAGAGATTGATTTTATGGATTGGTTTTTATTTTTGGTAGCACTATGCTTTGTAAAGATGGGTGAGAGAGGCTGAATTTTGCATTCAGCTGAGCTCACGTGAAAGTAGCGATGGGCTGCTGAAGTGCGGACTGCTGGGGGCTGTTCACTCCGTAAGCAGCATTTCGACCAGCTCATGAGTTTAAACTCCCACGGGTGCTTGTTTTGGGACCTGGAACGTTTTACGTGGAAGCAGCTGGGATGAGTAAAGCAACAGCAGCAGGAGAGCAAGTCTAGTATTTATCGTGGCATTGGGAAATACCTTGTGGAGGAGGGAAAATGATCCCTTTTTCTTTCCTGCAGCCTCCAGTTTGACCCAGCACCTCGTCGTGGAGAGCCTCATGTTACCCGTCGTACCCCAGACTACTTCCTATAAACCTCTCCTAACCTTTGTAGAAGGAAGTACACCTGGCATTTTAAAGAGCAACAATATTTACACGTTTCTGTAAGAAATCAGGGTTCGTCTCAACTTAAAATCCCCATCATGGACCAAAATGTGCCATACAGAGGACAAAGAGCGTTTAGCACAACTTGAGACTGAATTCCTTACAACACTATATATATCCTATGCCCATCAGTCCAACAGTCAGTTTGCCTGCTGTATTTGTAGTCATTGTTTTTCTTCTGGACTGTTCAGAGAGGAAAAGGTAACTCTAATAACACTTCCATCTCCTTTGACGCTTCTTTGTAAATTTTTAGTTCTAGTGTTTAACTGGCATGAATTAGAGTTTATTTTCGAGGGAAATGCACACTAACTTCTCCCCCCCCCCCCCTCCCCCCTTTATTTTATTGAAAGACCGATCGACTTAACTGGAGAAAGGAAGCAATTCCTGCTTGGGAGTTCGTTGTAATAAAACTGTTTAAAGGGTTCCCTTTTTTGCTCGTTTCCCGTTCCGTGTTTTTCCTAATTTTTTTTTTTTTTTTTTTTTTTTTTTTTGGCTGTTGTTGTTGTTGTTGTTTTGTTTTCTTCTCTTTTGTTATTTTCCCCTCTCCCCTCTGTATATTTTGTCCTGGAAGTGCTTGCAATCCTTCTCGCTGTACCTGAACCAATAAACTTGCCATTGTCAACCCTAACCCGTGGTGCTGGTGCTGGGGCGGAACGGGAATGGGGCGGGATGGGGGAGCGGCTCCGGGGCGGAGCGGAGCGGCGGAGAAGCCGGGGCGGGAGGAGAGGAGGTTGGCCTTACCGAACCGGGAACCATGGCGGCGGCCGCTTACGAGCTGCTGGTGCTGGGCGGTGGGTCCGGAGGACTGGCCGGGGCCCGCCGGGCAGCGGAGCTGGGTGCCCGAGTCGCGTTGGTGGAGCCGCGTCGCTTCGGTGGCACCTGCGTGAGTCCCGGGGGGGGGTACCCACGGGTGGGGGAGTGGGGGACGCCCGGTTCCCCCGGAGCTGGCCTCGGTTCCCACCGGGGCCGGTGTCCTACGGTACGGGGAAGCCGGAGGGCAGGAATCGCCATTTCGGTCGCGGAGGAGCGTTGTGCCTTGTCACGCTGAGCTGCGTGGGAGGGGGTCGGGTCCGATTTCCCCGCTCCCCGGGGTTCTTTTTTTGGCCGTTTTCAGGGCGATAAATGGATGCTGGCGGGTGCCGGGTCTGTGCAGCACAGCAGCGAGCTCGGTCACTGCGGAAAGGCAGTAAAGCAGAACTAGCAGGCAGGGCGAGACGGTAGCAAGCAGAAAAAACAAACTTGTTCCTGAAACAAGCCAGGGACAGGCTCTGGTCTTAGGCTTTAAGTGCGTTCCCCTGAAAGAGTTGCCGTGCTAGGACCAGAAGTGCAGGAAAGGGGTGGCAAACACCTTTCTCCTAGTAAATTTTTTTAAAATTATCGATAGGAAAAAAACCCTTGTATATGAAAACCGTGTACCTTCTGTATTCTCTTTCAAGGAAGTGAAGGAAAACAGGCAAACCGCAAGACCTTGAGGCACTGAAGGCGGTTACGGCCCTCTTTTGCCAGAAACCCAGAATCCTCCCTTTATTTTCCCACGCAAAGAGCTGGGATTTCGTACCGGCCTGATGTGGGATGCTCTCCAGAGCCTCGCCTTTGAAAAACTAAGCCTTAACTCTGAGACTTGCTCTTATTTCCCCCCCAGGTCAATGTTGGGTGCGTGCCAAAGAAGGTAAGGACGCTTTCGCCACCGGCTCCAGCGGCGCCTCGGCCGTGGGTTGGGTCTGGTGCGGGCGTCTGCCGAATTGCGGGGAGGTGCCGGTGTGGGTCGCGGGGTGGAAGCAAGGGCTCGGAGCGTACTGAGCCATCGAGATGCCGTGAAAGCGCTGAGACCCGTGTCCCGTTGGCTGCTCCGGGCAGAGGCGAGGCATCGGGAAGCATGGCAGGGGTTATCCCAAAAATCAAACCGGTCTTCCCGAGGCGACACGCGTTTTTTTGCGGGCAGGTGATGTGGAACACGGCGGTCCACGCGGAGTTCATCCACGATCACGCCGACTATGGCTTTGAAACACCCAGTGTCAAGTTCAACTGGCGGTAAGTATGGAAAGAGCCGGTTGGGAACGAGCGTCTCCCAGTGTGTTCCCCGTGAGGAGCAGCCGCAGGTCAGCGCCGCGGCCCCGTGGCTCGTTGTCCACCCCAAAGGGTCCCTGCCCGCTTTGAGGCTTCCCGTGGATGGATGCTGAGCTGGTTACGAGGCCAGGATTCCCGCTGCATTTTGGAAAGGAAGGGTGGCAAACTGGCAGTGGGAAAAGACTCTGGAAAAGACGGACGCGGGGAAGGCAGGCACAAAAACCTCGCACGGGTGGGGAAGGCTGCTGCCTGATGGGTAACTCGGGGCCATTTTATTTTGTGGCGTGGGTGCCATGTACGGAAGGGATTGAATTGTTTTTTGCTGAGCTCTGTAGGTTCATTCGCTTGTGGTGACAGTAAGCCCTGCTGTGTTCCAGAACAATTAAAGAGAAGCGTGATGCTTACGTGAGGCGCCTGAATGAGATCTATGAGAATAACGTAAAGAAGGTGAGGATGCGTTTGTCCCACGAACCGAGCGGGGAAGCAGGCTCTGCTGGATTTTTGGCCTTTTTTCCAGCCTTAACGGGTGTCCTCTTCTCGAAGCGTGGGAGCCCTGTCTCCGTTAGCTGACTCTCGCACCTTCTCCTGCTGTTAATCACATAACTGTTACACCCCTAAGGCTCACATCGACATCATTCGGGGCTATGGCAAGTTCACCGCCGATCCCGAGCCTACCATCGAAGTAAACGGGAAAAAGTATACTGCTCCTCACATCCTTATAGCCACGGGTGGGCGCCCGGCCGTCCCTCCCGACAGCGAAATTCCCGGTAAGCCTGACAAAATTCCCCGGGGCTGCCTGGAGAGAGGTCCGCCAAAGCAAAACGGGTTTTGGGAGGAGGGAAGCGGGGGCCGATGAGGGGTGCAAAAGGGGTTTTGCTTTGCAGGTGCCAGCCTGGGGATGACCAGCGATGGCTTCTTCGACCTAGAGGAGCTGCCCAGGTAAAGCGGGGCTCACCCCCCCCCTCCAGCCGCCACCGGCTCGGCGCACCCGCACACGGCTTCGTCGCTTCTCCGCAGGCGCAGCGTTATTGTCGGTGCTGGCTACATCGCGGTGGAAATTGTGGGGATCCTTTCCACGCTGGGCTCCAAGTCATCCCTGCTGATCCGTCAGGACAAGGTAATGCCACCGGCTGTCCCCAGCCACGCTTCCCGCCCGGCAGCCGCATCCCGATCTGCCTGGGTTTTCTAGTCATCACCTCCCATGAGCTGGTAAAGGAGGGTCCGAGTCGGCGCAGGCTCAGGAGGGTGGAAATGGCGATGAAGAGGATGGTGGTGTTAGGCTGTTGGGTGTAAGGAGGGGCTGGGGGGGGGGGGCAGATGGGGCGAGAAGAAGAGCGTAGGTGTGCTGCTAGGAGGATTTCGGCAGCACCGACCCGCACACCCAGCATTTCTGCAGTCGTGCGTGCCGCCGCACCCGTTTTCTTGAGCTTTATTTCAAGTTGCTACTTGAAAAAAGGAAAAAAAAAAAATATTAAAACAAACAGAGGAGAACTTCATCGTTAACCAGAAGCACTCCAAACTTCTCTGGGCCCGGGTGGGGCATGGGCGCAGGGAAATGCCGGTGGAGGGGTCTGCCAGGCGGTGCCTTCGCCTGCGGACCCTCATCTGACGGGGCTGGTGGGTCCTTGCCCAGGTCCTGAGGACCTTTGACTCCATGATCAGCTCAAACTGCACTCAGGAGCTGGAGAACACTGGGGTGGACGTCTGGAAGCACACGCAGGTACGGGCACGCAGAGCGGCCCCGTGGCTTGTCCCATCCCTCCCGGAGAGGCAGGGCCGGGGGAAAAGCCGGCATTTTGGGCGCCGCTCGCCAAGCCACGGCTTCGGCGGCATCCCTGGTTTTGCCGAAGGCAAAAGCCATCGGCACCTTCTCCCCCGGCGGCTCCTGTTGTTCCCTGCAGGTCAAAACGGTCACCAAGTCCTCTTGCGGGCTACTGGATGTGACGGTGACCTCCTCGGTGCCTGGCCGCAAGCCGACGGAGGGAGTGATCCGGGACGTGGACTGCCTGCTTTGGGCCGTGGGGCGGGAGCCCAACACCGAGGACCTGTGCCTGGACCGAGTGGTGAGACGGTAGCGCATCCCTTCCGTGCTGAATGCAAGGATGCCCGCGGTTCTCCGGGGATCCCACGGATCTCCGGAGCCTGCCACGGGGTGGCGTTCCCACCGTGCCCTGCCCCTAGGTGGGAATACGATGGCCACCGGCACGGGTCCCCCGTGGGCATCGCTTGTCCGGTCCCTCCTGGGGCACGTGCCGAGGCGGCTGCCGTTTCCCGTGGCAGGGCGTGCAGGTGGACGCCAAGGGCCACGTGGTGGTGGACGAGTACCAGAACACCACCAGGAGAGGGGTCTACGCCGTCGGGGACGTCTGCGGGAGAGCCCTCCTCACCCCAGGTACCGCGGCCGTGCCGCCCTCCCCTCCACCGCCCCTCGGTGCCGCGCCGTGCCGCGGCTCACGTTCACCACCCCTCCCCGCAGTGGCCATCGCAGCTGGCAGAAAGCTGGCCCACAGGCTCTTTGAGGGCAAGCGGGAGTCCCGGCTGGACTACCATAACATCCCCACCGTCGTCTTCAGCCACCCGCCCATCGGCACCGTGGGTCTCACCGAAGGTGGGGACGGAGAGGACGCGGGGGGGGTGGGGTGAAGAGGTTGGGGACACTGTGGCTCAGGGCTGTCGCTTTGATGCTTGAGGAAACGATCCGATCTCTGGCGAGCGGTCCGAGCCTTGCAAAATGCGCTTTGTCTCCCTCTTTATAAACGCCTCGTGTGTACGGTGCATGCCCTTGACCTACGTGCCGCGTCTTCTGGTGCAGACGAAGCCGTGGCCGCGCACGGGAGGGAGAACGTGAAGATCTACAGCACGTCCTTCACCCCCTTGTACCACGCCGTCACCCAGAGGAAGGTGAAGTGCGTCATGAAGCTGGTGTGCGCTGGCAAGGAGGAGAAGGTGCGTGGAGGGGACCTGGGGGGGGGGACAGCTGGGCGGCTGCAGGGGGGTGGCGGGGACCACGGCCGGCTGTCCTCTTGTCCCCGCGGGGTCGGCTCTGACCTGCTCAGACCGGGTCTCGGGCTGGGATCCAGCTCCCCCAGCACCAAGCCCAGTGTCCAGCCTGGATTTTGGCGGTGCTGGGTCCCACCCGGCGTCTCGCTTCTTCCCCAAAAGGTGGTGGGATTGCACATGCAAGGGCTGGGCTGCGACGAAATACTGCAGGGCTTTGCCGTGGCCATCAAAATGGGGGCCACCAAGGCCGACCTGGACAACACCGTTGCCATTCACCCCACTTCTGCCGAAGAGCTGGTGACGCTGCGCTGAGGCGGTGGGCGCAGGCAGCCCCAGGGACGGCGGCTGCAGCTGGGGAAAATGTTTTATACGTCCTAAAAAAAATGCCTTAATGTCAGGCGGCTGCCCGGGGAACGTGTCTGTAAAATCAGCGTGGCTTGCTTTGGAGTGGAAAATAAATACGGTGATGCCGGCAAGCCTCTTGGCGTCTTACGACGCCTGTCTCCCGCCGTGCCCGACCGCGGGGGGTGGTGGCACGGTCCCTCGGCACCGTTTTGGGGAAGGCTGCCGGTGGCTGGGCTCCTCCGTTACCGTCCCCGGGGCTGTGCGGGGAGCAGCAGAGCGGGGCAGGACGGCTGGGTGCTTGGGGTACTCGTGGGTGCTGGAGCATCCCAGGCGGGCTCTGTCCTCCGCCGCGGGCTCACGGAGGGGTGAATCGGCATCGCTGTTCGACGTGGATGCATCGACGTCGCTGTCGGATGTGGGATCACGGGGGGGGGGGGATATGCTGCCCCGACCCTGCTGCATCCCAGGGGCTTCCAGATCCCCTCCGCTGCCCCGTCGCTATCTGCTTTTCGTGGCTGCGGCTTTCGAGCTCTCAAAGCTTGAGGCAGGTCGAAGAGGCTGAGGGCAAAGCTGGCCAGGAGGGATGGGGCGCAGCGCTGGCTGGGGAACTGCTGCTTTCTGCTTTGCTTTTGCTAGATATAAATAGTTTGCATGAAATCAAAGTATCTCCACAGTCAAGAACTCCCTGAAAGCTCAGGGGGAGGAGGGCGGCCCAAGGAAGGGGACGCCGGTGCTCAGCAGCTCCAGGCTTTGCTGGGGTGTCTCTCTCCCGGCCAGCAAAACCGTGGCAGGTACGAAAATTCTGCCCAACCCTCCTGACCCCATCAGCATGTATTTAAAGAGTATATTGGACTCCTAGAGGCTCAAGTACAAGCAAAAGCTCAAATATTACTGGTATCCTCAGTTATCTATGTTGGTCTTTGAAAGAATTATGATTTACAAGGCTTATTGCTAACTGAAGCTCAGAAGATTTCCTCTGGGCTTGCTACAGACGATCCTCAGGCACATTAGGGGAGTCAGTTGGAGTTAATTCATAGTTAATTGCTCCATTTGAATCACGGTGACTTTACCCTGTTACAGCATTTTGTCAGTATTTTTTTTTTTTTCCCCTTCAAATTACAAGTTCGGTCCCTTGATTTTAAGGCGTGTTTTAGAGTGTTTGTGAGAATTGTCCTGGACTTCATGGCCAGAGAAATTATCAAAGTGTCTAAAAAAAAGAAAGGCACGGACACACAGGCACAGGCAGGGGCTGAGTGTCCGCAGAAGCCTCTTTTTGGGGGGAAATGGGGTAAAATAAAGCAGAGGGAAACTGAACTGGGGGGAACCGAAGGGAACCGGGATGGGGACCAGGGCGGGAGGAGGGACACCGGGGGCGACCGGGGGGGGGTCTGGAGCGAGCGGCCGGGTCGGTGTCCCCTCCCGCAGCCGGGGTTTAGCCCGCAGCGTCCCCGGTACTACCGGCGGCGGGGACGGGCGGGCGCTAGGACCTAACGGCCGACGGGCAGCTCCGCTCGCTGACCACGCCCCTCGCTCACGCCACTCCCCGTCTCCTCCCCCCCCGGCGGGGCGGAGCCCCAGAGCGCCTGCGCGGGGCGGGGCCGAGGGAGGTTTGGCCTGTGGCGGCCGCCATCTTCTCGTTCCGCCGGTTCTCTCCGTTCCGGCTGGCGGGCGGAGCCGAGCCGGGCCGGGGTCCCGGTACCGGGAGCCGCGGGGCGGTGTCCGCCCGCCCCAGGTGAGGAGAGGGAACCGGCTGGAGAAGCCGGCGAGGGGGGGCCCGGGCCGGGATGTGTGGGCGAGCGAGGCTGCTTCAGCCCGGAGCCGCGGGACTACGGCGGGAAGCGGCCGCCCGGTGGACGGGACGAGGAAGAGCGGCTGCGGTGCCGGTGGCTCGGCGGAGGAGCTGCGGGGCTCGGGGCGCCGGGGAATAAAGCCCGGAGGGCCGGAGCCCGGCGCCCCCCCCCGCCGCCGCGTCCTCGCAGCCCGGGGCCGGGTCCGCTTCGCCTGTCCCCCGGTCCCGACAGCGGCGGCGTTTGGGGCTCCGCCGGGCGCTTCGGGGACTCGGGAGCCGGATCCCGGAGCCCGTGCCCGGCAGCCGATGAGTAGCTCCGCCCACTCGCCACGCCCACTCGCCGGCCATGCCGCTCCCTGTGCGCGGGCCACGCCCCCACCCAGTCTCCGCCACGCCTCCGGCGGGGCGGGGCTGAGGGAGCTTTGGCCTCAGGCGGCCGCCATTTTGTCGTCCCGCCGTGCCGGGCCGCGTCGCCGGGCGGGGGCTGCGGCCCTGCGGGCGGAGCGGCCTGTTCCGCGGGCAGTCCCCGAGCACCCCCGGGTGCTTTAGGGACTAGAGGGCTCGGGGCCTGTGCCGGGGCTGAGAACCGGGCCCAGCCGTGGGTTTTCCCGCAGCGGGAGCCGGGCTGGCGAGAT
>JANHGO010000001.1:106788157-106798969 GCA_024606505.1 Aquila spilogaster
CTCAGTGGATTGACTGTCTGCAAGACAAGTGACTGAATCACCTTTTATATCTTACCAGGGCCGGGCTGGGCTACCCCGGCGGGGCCCGGGGCCGCGGAGCCGGGAAGGGGTCGCGGGGTGCTGCCGGCGGAGGAGCGGCGGGGCTCGGGGAATAAAGCCCGGAGGGCCGGAGCCCGGCGACCCCCGCCGCGTCCTCGCTCTCGCCCGCGGCCGGGCCCGCCCCGCCGGTCCCCCCGGCCCGTTCGCTCTCCAGCAGCGCCCGGTCCCCCCGGTCCGGGCCCGTCCCGGCAGCGGGGGGGGTTTGGGGCTCCGCCGGGAGTTCTGGAGACGCGAGAGCCGCGGGGCCCCGGCCCGAGCCGGGCGTTTCCCCGGGCGGAGAAGGGAGCCCCGGGGCTGCGGTGGTGGGGCCGGGCCGGGGGTTGGAGCAGAGCCCCAGTCCTGCCGGTTTGGGCTCAGAAACGGAGCCCTGGGCGGCTGCTGCTGTGGCCAGAGCTGGGGGGTGTTGGTGGGAGTTGGGGGATGTTGGGGAACTGCGTTGGGTGTTTGGTGAGGGCCTGGGTTGGGTGTTGGAGAATTGGGTGGTGGGGGCCTGGGTTGGGTGTTGGGGGGGCAGTGGGTGGTGGGTGGGAGGTGTAGGGGCCTGGGGTGGGTGGTGGGAGGTGGTGGTGGTGGGTGGGAGGTGTAGGGGGGTGGGTGGGCAGGGTGCGTGGACCCCCACCGGAGGTGGGGGTCCGGTCGCGTTGGTCCCTGAAGCTTGGGAGGCTGGCATGCACCAGGCCGAATTAAACGTCTGAGATAGTCTCTGGGGGAAAAGGTGCTTTTCAGACCCTCAACAGCATCTTGGAGTCCTGCCCTATTCAACATCTGTACAATGCCCAGAAGAGTTATTAACTAATTAGTTAATAATTATTCAGTATTAAAATGTGATGTTAATATTCAGCGGATGCGTTACAGCCTGTAACAAAGGAGCAGAAGGTGTCATCAGCTCATGCTGGACCTGCACCGAGGTTCAACAGCCTCGATTTCCACCCTTTTTTCAGTACTTATACACCACCTTCAGTATTGATAAGCTAAATATTCCTAATATATTCAGCATGAACTTTTAACATTCGTACTGAAGGAGTGGGAAAGATTTACACCCTCACAAAAGGCTCTTTCCAGCGCTGAAAGACAAGCAGTGCCGAGCTTGCCGCTCCTCAGCCGTGTTTGGTGCCGGGGGTCCCAACGCACCTGGGAACGCGCAACGGGGGCTGAAAGGGGGAGGCGCAGGGAAAGGACACCCCGGTCACGCTCTTTGTCAGGTTTATAGTCAAACTTTATTCTCTGGCGTGCGCTGAGACAGTACAGTTAACACCCCATGTGACAATTCATGTCCCTGCCACCCCCTCCCCACGGCCAGCACCACCCCAAAATGAACCTCCCAACCCCTAAAGACCGAGCACCGGGTTTGCCGTTTGTTTTTCTGTAGCGTTTTGCCTCGTTTTAAGAAGCAAACCAAGGCCGCTCGCCTTGGGTGTTAAACGCGGAGATGTTGCCCTTCTTGCTTTGTTCCCCAGCGAGGCGGGGAAGCGACCCCGGGAGCAGGGGGTCCCGGCTGACGCAGAGCCACCCCCTCCACGCCGGGTGGGGGACGTACAATGTCCCCACGATGCCCCGCCACGAAGGTGCGGGTCTCCCCGGGCCACCCTGGGGGAAGCGGCAGAGCCGGAGCGGGAGGAGTGTGGTGGGGGCGCGGGTGGAGAACTCTGCCCGGCCTGGCTCCAGCGGTGCTGTGCAATGGGGCAGCTCAGCCGGGAGCAGAGGTGAGCTAGAGCCACTCCTCCTCCTCCTCCTCACAAGAGTATAAAAATACCAGCATAACTTTTCTTAGCTTTTATTTTTTTTCAGATTATTCCTTTTTTTTTTACAATTTATAAAAAGCTTTTACCAAACCAAAGGGTGTGCTGCATTAAACTTCCGTTCCGTCGTGCAAATTGCTGTGGACTTTGACTTCCAAGTTCACCTGCTTCACCTTCCTGCCTTTCCCCTCGCAGACGCCCCCGGTCTCCCTCAATATATTGATGTTCCTCACGGTGCAGTACCGGCCGTCCAGGGACTTCTCGGCGCCCCTGGGCAGCTCCACCTTGGTGTTCAGGGGATGCTCCTCCGGGGCGGCTCTGGCAGCCTCCCGCTTCCTCCTCAGCTTCCGACATTTCCTGGTGAGGAGGCAAACTCCCGAAAGCACCAGCAGCAGCAGGGTGACGGCAGCGAAGGCGCTCCCCAGGGAAGCGCCCGTTTGAGATAAGGAGGCTGCGACGGCGGCTTCCTCCCTCTCCAAGATCAGCGACTTCATGTTGGTGCCGTTCTTGATCTGGTCGCCTTCATTGTCGTAGATCAAGGAGTCGTCCAGGATCAGCCTGCCGTCGCTATCGACCAAGTCCCTGCGGCCGCGTTTCCAGCGGCGAGTGAGGGATCGCTGAACGCGAGGCCCCGCCATGCTCTCCGGGCCAATTACGTAGATGACTTGAAGGTACCACTGGTGTCCAGCTTCCACCTGTCAGAAAGGGAAGACATGCACACAGGAAATTTTAACTACAGCTTTTAGATTTTGTTACGTAAAGGTAGAGCTGGTTGCATTTTTTTGTCCCGTTTCTTGACTCCTGCAAATACCAACAAAAAAGCTCAGTGTGTTTTTATGAGCACCTGCAATAGTATTTACCACCAAGTGAGGTGTTCGGTCTTGTTGTCTATCTTTGGCAACTGCAATAATTAATTTAGGAATATTAATAATATGTTTTTAAAGAGCTTCTTTCCTGAGTGTTTTGGAAAAAAAAAGTCTTAATCACCAGAATAAATTCCTCCATTTTCTGTGCTGGAGTTCGCTTCTTAACTGGCTCCACCATTAATTTATGGTACAATCCTAGCAATGCCAAGAAGCCCCTTAAGCAAACAGAGGTCGCTAAGAGGGCTTCTCTGGGGAGGGACAAAAAACCCCAGAAATCAGGATATAAAATTCTGCCCTCGATCAAGAGTTTCCTCTGGCCCCCTCCTGTTTCTGCCACGATCTGCTCGGCTCCTCCGAGTCTTGTACTCGCCAGCCTCTGCGGACAGAGAGGAACCGCAGCCAGAGGTCACCTGCCCCTGTAATTGGGAAGGGGTGCGGAGAGCTCTGAGCTGCGGCTACCTTCAGAGGAAGCGACAGCACCGTGTGCGCGCTCCACCGCCGAACAGAGACTCTCATCTCCCACCTCGCCTTTATACCCAGGCAAATCGAGGAGAGGCCTGCTACAGTACGATCTGCAAACGCGGATGATCACGTGTATGTGAGGCCACCTCAATTCACGGAGACCATGTTGCGGGTGGGTGTGGAGGCAGCGCGTCCCACCACGCCATCAGAAAAGTTGGTTGAGGGTTGCCATTAAACTGCAGAAGGCTGCAAGACCTACCTTAGCATGAATTTGGTTTCTCTAGGCGGCGTCAGGGCCAGAGCCTACAGCTCACAAAGTATTTGGGACACCCTGGACAGAGAAGTGAGTTTGGGGCTACCGATATCACTTGGTACGTACCTTGTAGAGAGCATCCACCTTGAGAGTAAATCCGTCAACTCCGGGCATGCTGCTTACCGAATGAAACTCAGACAGTTCGGAAGCAAAGTGGGCATCGAAAGGCACATCGTGGAAATACTTATCCGTCACTTCTGGTTGGTTTCGGTCCTGGAAATGAGAGAGGCGTTATGAAGAGAAGTGCATGCTGTCACCTTTCCAAAGAGGAGCCAGAAGCCAGGTCACTAAATAACACCTGTGTACTGCTGCAGAAATCGAATCCAAATGCCCAGTCTCCACACCTACCTGTGGGCATGGACATTTCTTTAAACGCGTAGCTTACCGCACAGAAAACGTTTATGACCTATATGATTTGTAGACGCTTCATACTGGTTTAGCACTGATTGTGACAGTATTAGGTTTGTAGAGGTGAAGATCAGGAGAGGAGTTTAACCAGCCTGCTCAAATACGCATGCCGAACTAACTAATACCATTAACATTCCCCTCGTCCTGTGAGTGGTAACAGGGCTGCCAGTGAGGACGCTGGCAAATGTTAACTACAAAGCATGTAAGAAGAACTGAACGCATCTTGGGAGCTAGTCGTAGATTTATACAAGAAGAATCTCTGTGTAACTCTAAATCTCCCTTTATATGATGCCAGTTCTGACAATTCCAAGCCATAGTATAAGCAGAGATCAAGGGAAATTTTTAAGTTTGCTACATCACTTCTTTTTCTTCCTAATTTGTGGTTTGGTTTTTTTTGGTTTTTTTTAGACTAAGAAATACTCATGGATAAAGATGGAGGAAAAAGAGATCTTAGCTTCATGGTTTGCACCTGTCTGCCCCGTACTGCAAAGATCCACCACATTTCACTTCTCATCCCTCTGTAGTCAGAATCTGTTGGTAGTCGGGGGAAAAAAAACAAACAGAAAGCAGAAGCAGAGGACATTTTTGCAAACCAGTACTTCAGACCCCTCACAGACGAGGGAAGTGTTTAGCACAGGCATCAAGCTTTATTCTGGCTCTGGTTTTCTGTGGCTGCACAAAGGTGCAGGTGGCTGGGAGGGCGGCAGGGTCTGCCTGGAGACTCCGCAGGATGTTGCAGGGTTTGGGGGTGCTTGGGGAAGTCAAACAGAAAGACAGCAGTGCTATGTCACCTGGGACAGTCAGGCTAGAGAGAACTTGCGGACCGAAATAGCTAATACGAGCTAAATATCAGTACGTGCAGTGCCTCCCCGCAAGTAGGAAGGCCATTTAGTTCCCGGGTCTGTTAGGTCAGCAAGAGGCTGAGAGACCAGACTTCTCTGGACATGACCACACACAATCCTGGCCATGGCAGTTTCGTCCACAGCAGAAAACTTACCAAGAGCAGAAATCGGTGTTTCAGGTGCTTGTTGGGTTGAATACAGCCATACTGGGGCCCCTCGTTATAGACGGTGCCCGTTGGGTCAAAGAAAGGCACGTAGCCATCCTTGCCTGTACACAGATAGACTTTTTCCAACTGCAGTTTGTAAGCGGCATTTAGGTTTTGTTCGGGGTTCCAGAGCACGCGGCCGTACAGGATTTGCCCTGAGGAGGTTGGGAGAAAAACGGTCCAGTTAAATTCTCCAATTCAACAAGAGAACCACTGTTAGAGCCAAATGCACCAAACTACACATGGCTCTGGGTTTTGATTTGTGTGTGCAGATGACAAAACACCGTGCCAGAGCACACTCTTGTCTTGTCGTGCTGTTACACGGCTGTAACGTGCTCAAAATGCCATTTGTTGCTGTAGAAGAGGCAAAGCCAAATCTGGGTTTTACCCTTCTCTTTCAGAGCAATGGAAGTTGTGAAGACGGAATCATTAGGTACAAGCAGAAATGGAAAGAAAAAGAAAATAAATCCTACCCTTTGAAAAAGCCCCTTTGTAATCCATTTCTGCCAGAGACATTTCGGATTTGGTGGGGTCCATCAGAAACACCTTCTCATTGTTACAGAGCTGAAACTCTGTGTTTAGGGAGTAGACGACAGGAACTGGGCGGTTGGTCTGCTGGAAGGCAATCGGGATCAAAAATCTAAAATTGGGACAGGAAAGGAAAAAGGAGAGGTTTAGTTTGGACGCACCTGAAGTTACATGCTGGTGACCTACACAGTCTGCTTCACCTTTCTTCCCTCCTGCTTTACTATTTTTAGTCTAGCAGCCCGTACTACGGTGGTATTCAACCCAAGATGACTTGTTGCCCCTCACCCTGCCCCAGTTTTCCCGTAATGGTGCAGCGCTCTGCATGACCAGCTGAAGCCTCCTCCCAACAGGTTTCATTTTCTTTCTGTCTGGGGACAACCGAAGGCTACGCGGGCTTCTGCAGCCCCGAGGCTGAAAACGGTGGGCTGAGACGTACGACAGCCCAGGACAGCCCCTGGCAAAGACACATGCCTTGTGCTCGGGAGTGACAGACCCTGCCGTGCTACAGGCTGTCTGGAGCACCCCGACCGCCAGCCCAGCCCAGAAATCTTTCAGGTCTCGGTTGTAGGGGGACTCCTGAGCCAAAGGGGAGGTTCCTCCCCTCCCCTTTTCCCTTTTCCCTTCTCCCTTTTCCCTTCTCCTTTCCCTTCCAGCGTGCCACACGCCTGCTGGACCACAAAAACAACCCGAACGGGCTGCAACTGTCCTGCTGCCATGATGATGGGGACTCCTTACCGCTCAGGAGCGTGAGCTGTACAGGGCAGGGGCTTGTCGCCAGGCTCTATCCACGGCTGTGTGGGCTGCACAGTACAGGGGATTAAGAAGATAGTGTACTCTCCAGAGTAGTCCTTCCTGGGAACAGACAGGAGACACTGCGGTCACCAAATGAGACTCCAAGCTATTCACCTAGCTGATGTGTTTGCTTAACATCCACCGTTTTCTAATTAATGTAAGCAGGCAAGACAAAGTTCATAGCAGGACCTCTCCCTCATCCCAGAAATCTCCAGCAGTTGCAGGAGGGACAAATTTGACCTGCGGCGTTTAATCTGACTCTCTGTGCAAGGAGCACAGACTGTAAGAATGAACAGTCACAGACAGAGCTACTAATGAGAAGCAATTTCTTAAAACAGCGAACCAAGTATTTCTAGATCCTTATATACCTACCTCCACCAAGCATAGCACTACTGATTAAGCCAGTCGTGCTGAAAGGGCAACAGGGATTGCTCTCTCAGGCCTGGACTTGAAACTGCTTCGCCACTGCTGTTAACTACATGCACGTTCATTGCTTAAGGAGAACATTGGGCTGTGGGAAGCTGCTGAAGGTGGCTGAACCCACAGTCCTCACCTGTTGTAGGAGCTGGTTGCTCTCCAGAGCTGGTAGGGAGAGTCAAAAGTCTGAGCGCTCCACAGCAGTTGCAAGTCAAATTCGATCCCTCCCAGGTGGTCTGGAGTCATTAAGAAAGACTTGACATCTGGCAGGCTGTGGTGCTCCATTACAAAAAGCCCTGGGGTGAGGACAAAGAGGTGACGGATGAGGCAGAGTACGGGGACACCCCACGTTGCACACCTCAGCACAGAGGGACACTGCTACCCGAGTTTTCAGAACAGATCTGTATCTGTAGGCTGATTTCTTCCTCTATCAGGACTAATGCTCTCACCTCTGAACTTGGCCTGTGTCTTGAACTCGATAACCAGCCGGCCATCCTCGCGGATGTAGATCCTGATTATCTGCAGCCGGGCTGAGAGAACGCTGTCCGTCTGAATCCCTGCACAGTGCAGCAAGAACAAAGTCACTGGGGAGGCCACACAGCACAGTTGGTCCTCAGGTGGGCTCTCTCAGCCCCACGTAGCTCCAGAAGCATTTGAGAGAACTCCAAAAAGGCATGGTTTAATTGGGATCATCCTCCAGTGAGTCAGCTATACACTTCCTCCATTATCCACATGTGCCTCCTAAGTCTCACTCAAGCATAAAGGAAGTAAATATACTGAGCTCCCCTCTATGATTAGCCTGTGAATGTAACTTACTTTACCTAATAAGTTGTCGATAATTGTTTCTGGGTGCTCCTGGCCTTAATTCCTGAGTGGCCCTCCCTGACAAAGCTCTGCGAGTCCCTCCTCTACAATACTTAGTGTCACCACTGGCAGAATAAAATCCAAGGTGAGGCATTGTCTGTTCCTCATAGCCCTTTGAGCAGCAATACTGCTCAAGGCTGCAGGCACGGGTTCACGGCACACACGGGCTCCAAATATTATGGGAAAGGAAACAGAAGACTTGCAGGTGCAGGATAAACCACATGGATGCACAGATTTTACGTCTTGGATGTAACCACCACAGAGGATAGGAACGATTTAGGGCTCGCCTCTGGGAGTGCTGCTGTTTTGACTAACAAGGGGATACTATGGGAAAAAGTCCATCCGTGAGAGCCAGGAGGCTGAGGAACGTGACTGCAGCTCCCACACAAGAATCACTGAAAAGTGTTGGAGAAATCACTCCAAATATCCCACAGGGAGCAACCTCTTGCCTGGCTGTGGAGACTCTGATGAAGAGAGAGCTCTTCTCCTGCAGCACTTTCCAGGGCTCAGTGACAACCGTTCCCATCAACAGAGAGAGGCTGGGGGGAAATGACAGCCCCCTTGCTAAGCTTACACAAATGCAAGCATACCTGGACTCAGCCTGCACGCCCTTTACTTCAGTGAGTGCTACCCATGCTCAGGACTGCGGTGGCAGTGCAGAAACTAAGGGAAAAAATGAGAACAAACCAATTCTCCTGTACCCCTTCAAATGCCTCAGACCTACCCGTCCTCCAGAGAACAGTATCGTAGAAAAAGGAGAACTCCATCTCTGTGTGATGCTCAAGAGAAGCCCAACCTCTCGGCGCTGTCACGTAAATATAGGACACATAGAGTGGGACGTGGACTGTTAAGAAGGACTGAGCAGAGTCCCGTACCTGTCAATGAAACCCCCAAAAGGTGGTTATGCACCTTCCAAAGGAGAGACACTGG
Source organism: Aquila spilogaster (assembly GCA_024606505.1). Classification (NCBI taxonomy): domain Eukaryota; kingdom Metazoa; phylum Chordata; class Aves; order Accipitriformes; family Accipitridae; genus Aquila; species Aquila spilogaster. Next base: position 106,796,624 of record JANHGO010000001.1, read on the forward strand.
CCCAGACTCACAGCACCCACTGCATTTGCGATCTGCTCTGCAAATGGGGAAAAAAGCCAGAGTACCTGCAACAGAAGACTCCTTTTTAGTTCTGGACCATAGGTGTCTTAAACACAGGGAGGATAACGTGGGGATGAAGTATTTCTGAAGCAATATAATGTCATTGCTCCATGAAGACTGAGCATTATTGGCAAATAATTAGCTGATTTGCAAAAAAGTTATTGCTGGACTGCCATTTGAAAAATAACAAACAACTGCTGGCAAAAAGCATGCAAGCACAGAGTGCTCCTCACATACTACAAAACTCCTACAATTAAGTCACAGATGACTGTCTGAACTTTCTTTACCTTTACATGTAGGTACTTTAGACAAACCTGCATTTTAAATAAGGCTAAGCACTGAAGCACACTGGTGTCATGGTACAAAAGGAGCTGTGGCCACAACTTCACCTCAACCCCCTGCCCCAGTTTCCAATTCCATGAATTAAAAATAAGCACTTCTGCTTGCTCAGGACTGGCCCTAAGAGTATCTGAAATACCACAGCTCTCTGGCTATATATACAGCATTTATTATCTGCAGAGCACAGCTGTACTCTGGAAGCCCCTGAGAGAGACATTCCAGACTGGTTGGTGCCAGTCTCCACTTACTAAATTATGCAGTTGTTCAGTTCAAGCAGCTTCTCTGGATTTCTGCAAATAATTGGAGCTATAAAAGGAAAGTTAACAAAGTATTCCAGACTGACAGGAATTGAAAGAGATGATGTTGGCCATAACAGTCTGACTGGGAATTTAATACAAGAACTTAACGAAGATGAAATACTCACTTAAGTGGGATGTACATGTATAATCCATCCATGAGAGGGCAGTGAGACACATCTAGTAGCAAAAGCCACTATTTTATAGAAGAACATTTTTGGCTTTTTGTCTGCCAGTCGGTTAGTTAAGAAATTACTTAAAAATTCCCATGACCTCGCTCCACTGCGGAGTATGAACTGATGTGCCTCTGCTCTGTTCTTTGCTCATTTATATTGGCTAAGAATATAGTCAAAATTGTAAAAGAATAGAACACAGCTGAGAATGTTTTGTATTTCCAGTATATCCTTATATTTAAAAAAAAAATTTTACTGGCACTCTGAAGGTTAAGAGAATAAAACCTATGTTACCCCAAGAAAAATAAACGAATTGAGCACATTTCACAAAGCACTGTTCTTTTCTAGGTCAAAGGGGGATAAAGCCATGTTCCAGTCGTACAAAGCGGAGCAGCAAATATACACGAACACAAAGCGGAACTTTACCTAAGAACTGAGAAAGATCTGGATTACATGGAACGAGTTTTGGATATGGCATCTCACCTGGAAGTCAGCGGTGACAGAGCCCCCACAGACATCAATTAATTCAGTCATGTCATAATAGGCATCAAAAGTCCAAATGCAGCTCTTCAGGTTGAGGTGCTTATAAAGCTGGATCGTCTTCGGCTCTCTCACTGTGGGGTCAAACTGGTAAGGGCGGTCGTAGCCAGGACCGAGAATGATGCTGTCGTAGGTTACTTCATCCAGAAACCCTGCCTCTGGGATTAAGAGACATCAGGACAGCGATCACTCCAGATTTCAAAGAACGTGAGGCCAAGTACTGAGGTCCCATTTTCACTCTCAAATCACGTCAGTGACTTTTATTATATTAGGGACTTAACGGGCTCCTCCCCCTTCATTATCCTAGAGGTCAAACTGAATATACATGGGTCTTCACAGGGGAAAATGTTATAGGAATGGGGAGAGAATCCTAAAAACCAGACTTCTGAACCTATCAATTAAAGGTTGAAGTTAAAGTTTAAGAAATGCAGAACAGCTTGAGTATGAAATGAACAGAATGAATTACAACAACCCCCCGCCCACCCTGGAACAAGCATGGACCACATTATCCTTAGTGTCAGAGACACACATTGCCTTTTTATTTCAGCTCTGCCATTTACTTCAGCAGTGAATTTGCTTTTGCTGTTTCTTGTTACCAGACGGGAGACCTCAGTGACAGAGACACAGTGATCCACTTCCTGTGGATCCCTCTCTAACCGCATGGATATCACAAGACAGATTTGAAAAGCAGAAAATCACCAGCACGGTGTGAACCTATAACCTTCTGGAACAGAGCAATGCTGCTTAAACCCATTATCTTTTAAACATTCCCATGCATCGCATCTCATCTTTAACGGGGCAACTCTGTTCACTGCTGTTAGTATAGGAAGATTAATTATTATTTACATAATGTCAAGAGAGCCCAGAGAAAGACAAAGCCGCCTTCTCTGCATTTCTTTACTGGCTTCTCCCTACCACCAAGTTCAGAAAGCAAAGTC
>JANHGO010000001.1:106799069-106854369 GCA_024606505.1 Aquila spilogaster
CTTGGGGCGTGGGTCCGTGGGCCCCTCGCCCCATTAGTCACGGAACCGGGCCGAATCGGCCCATAAACCGGTGACAACTTGCAGCACCCTCTTTGTTCTCATTCCGCTCTGCAAATGGGGAAAAAAGCCACTATATCTGCAACAGAAGACTCCTATTTAGTAGAGACGAGATGAGACCAAGCACATAGGTGCGGTCAGGAGCAAGTCTTTTTCCTTTCCCTTTAATGCCTGAACTATTCACCACAGGAATAAAACATCTGCATCCTTTTTACAGACTGTAGCCTAATTGGGTGAGACGCTAACGCACTGGGTTTGGCAGCATGGGGTCCTGCATGCTGTGCACCTCAGTAGCTTTCTTGGTACCCCTCCATCACGCACGCTCTGTGGCACAAATATGGCCAGGCTGGGGAATGCTCCTCTCTCATAGCACACAGTAGAAATATTTTTAAAAAACTTCATCAATCTGAGTGTTTTCCAGGCTGCTTGCACTAACCGAATGACTATCAAATAAGCAATGTTACTTGACTAGCGAAGAGCACACTTTTAGAAAGGGCTCAACAAAGCACCCAGGTTCTCTGCTCCCACTGTGGACCCAAAGTTAAGCAGCCCCTTCTGACTGTGGGAACTCTCGCCAGGCTTCTAGAAAGAAGGAGAAAGCTTGAGTCCAGGATCAGCTAAAAGTGAATGCATCACACTTTTTTGTAGACCCCCCCTCCCCCCCCCAATACGTGGGTTTGAACATCTGCAATGGATACAAAATAAAAATGCCCACAGTGTTTCTGGGAAACCAGAGGCACGCAAGTTTCCCAAAGCCATTACAATGCAGGAATTAGCACTAAAAACAATACATTAATTTGCAAAACAGTTATCGCTAGACTGTAATTTGAAAAATAACAACAAAGAACTGCTGGGGAAGAAGTATACAAGAGTGCTCCTCAAGTACTAGAAAAACCCTACAATTAAGTCAGATATCCGCTTGTGAACCTTCTTTACATGAAGGCACTTCAGTCAAACCAGCATTTTAGACAGGAGCAAGTGCTAAAGCACGCCGCTGTCATGAATGCACCTAACAAAGGGAGTTGTGGTCACACCTTTACCTTGACAAGAGTTTCCAGTTCCGTGAATTAAAATTAAGCAATTCCGCTTTCTCAGAACTGCCCCAAGAGCACTTGAAACATCACAGGTCTCTAGCTCTGTATACAGCATTTATCATCTGTGGGGCCCGGCTGTACCGTGCAAGCCCGTGAAAGACCTCAAAGAGACATTCCAGACTGGCTGGTGCCAGTCTCCACATCCTGCATTATGCAGTTGCTCAGTTCAAGGAGCTTCTCTGGATTTGTGCAAATAATTGGAGCTATAAGAGGGAAGTTAACACAATATTCCCGACCAGCAGGAATTAAAAAAGACTGCATTGGCCATAATGTTCTGACTGGAAATTCAACACAACAATCTAATGCAGATACGACTCGTTTGAGTGAGACGTACATTTATCATCTGTCCACGAGAGGGCAGTGAAACACATCTTTGTCGCAAAACCCACTATTTCACAAGAGAACATTTCTGGCATTTGGTCTGCCAGTCAATTAATTCACAAACTACTTCAACATTTCTACAGCCTCTCTCCGCTGAACGTGGCCTCTGCTCTGTTCTTTGCTCATTCACACTGGTGAAGAATATGGTCACAATTGTAAAAGAATAGAACGCAGGTCTCCATGTTCTGTATTTCCAGTATATCCTCACGTCAGGGAAAAGAACATTTTTAAAAGCACTCTAAAGAGTAAGAGAATAAAGCCTATGTTATCCCAACCAAAATAAATGAATTACCGTATTTCACAAGTACTGCTTTCTCTTGGTAAAGGAGGAAAAAATGCACTTCAGCTGTACAGAGGAGAGCAGCAAAAATACCAAGCAAGTGTTCATGAACACACAGCGGACGTCTGCCTGAGAATGGACAAAGAGCTGAATTACATGAAGAGCTGAGGATATGCCACCTTACCTGGAAGTCAGCCGTTACAGAGCCTCCGCAGACATCAATTAATTCAGTCATGTCGTAATAGGCATCAAAGGTCCATATGCAGCTCTTCAGATTGAGGTGCTTATACAGCTGGATTGTCTTTGGCTCTCTCACTCTGGGGTCGAACTGGTAAGGGCGGTCATAACCAGGACCGAGAACAATGCTATCGTATGTCACTTCATCAAGGAATCCAGCCTCTGGGAGGAAGAGATACCAGGACAGCGATTGCTTCAGATCTTAAAGAGTTTCAGCTGCGCACTGAAGTCCCATTTGCATTCTCAAGTCATGTCAGTGATTTTTAGTATCCTGAGCACTTAACGTCTCCTCTCCATCACCCTAGAGGTCAAACTGAACATATACAGATCTTCAAGGGTGAAAACCTTACAGGAATGCGCTAACAATCCTAAAAAGCAACCTTACAAGCCTATTAATTAAAAGGCTGAAGTTCAATTGTAAGCTTAAAGGTAGAACAGCTTGAGCATGAAATGAAGAGCGAAACGCAGCAACCCTTTGCTCTCCACAGAGCAACCATGGGCCACATTACCCTGAATGTCAGAGACACACACTACGTATTTTTTCTAGCTCTGGCATTTACCCTAGCAATGACCTTGCTCTTGCTGCTTCTTTTTGCCAAATGCAGAGCTCAGTGACACAGACTTTGTGCGGGTCCCTCTCTATCCACATGGATATCACAAAGACAGGTTTGAAAAGCAGAACACCAGCAACACGTGGTGAACCTACAGCCTCCTCAAGCTGCAATGCTGCTCAAGCCTGCTCTAATTTAAACATTCCTGTGCAGTACCACACTTTCAACAGAGCAACTCTGTTACAACTGAGCATCGCTGCTGTTAGCACAGGAAGGTTATTACTATTATTTCCATCATGTCAGCTGAGCCCAGAGAAAGACAGAGCCTGCTGTGCATTATCATTACTGGTTTCCCCATACTCCCCGGCTGTGCAAACAAAAGCTGGCTTTAAAGGTTACCTGAGATGCCTTTAAGGTCTCTGACGGTGACCAGGTTCGAGCAGACGTGCTGGTGTCTGTAGATAGACTCAGAGAGCAGGAAATGCAGATTGTGCAGGGGCAGGGTGGAGATGAGGGGCAGCATACCATCCTGGTGGGGGATCTGCACCGAGATGTGGATCCTGGAACAAAGAGTGGATGAGAAGCAAAAAAAGCAGTGCTAGCAGGCACGGAGCCCCGTGCCACACAGCAGTGTGGATCAGACACGGTAAGCCTGGCAGCAGCTTCTCTCAAGCCAGCTCTGTCACCCCAGTAGGCCTGGCAAAGGACTGCGCTCTCCTCTTCTCCATGTCTATACCTGTTGGGATGCTCCTTGTGTTTGACATCCAAGTACTTCAGAGTGGCAACAAATGACTGTGCCTGGAAGCCTCGAGCTGTCCCCGCGACCACAGGAGTGTGACAAATGGCACTGTCTGTCCCAATGGTAACTGCATTGCTCCTCAAGGGGGTGCCCACATGGCCAGCCTTGTCCACAGCCTTGGCCACACAGCGCACGTGGAACCGCCGACTGAAATAAATGCTGTCCAGCACCTGCAGGGAGCAAGGAGAGAGCAATGTGCTCCTGGGTCAAATGCACCAGCACCGCAACACGGTCGCAATAACGCTTTGTCCTGGTGTTGTGAAGCAGCACACAGGTGAGATAGACAACTGCATACAGGCAAAATGGGAGCGTGTGCATGCCAGAGTCTGCCTGTCCAGCTGAGGTTGCAGTTGCACAAGGTGCCTGAATATGCTGGGTGCTTTACAGCTGCTTAAATCTGCCCATACACTTGATGGAAAGGGAAGAGGGAACCTGACCTGCAAAGGTCTATCTATGCCCTGCTGCCTCTAGGGACTCACTCAAATGTCTGAGTGCTCACAGCTGCTTCCCACATCAACAGAACCAGTGCTTTCGGCAGGCTCAGTGAAACAGCGCTACATTTTCTGAAGCCAAAAGAAAATATTTCCCCAAAGAGGCCTTCGTATTCCATACTAATTCACAAACCTGAGATTTCAATCTCTACGTAACCAAAACATGCACCATCTCGAAACTGCTTGAAAGGAGCTGAGACACCACAGTTGGGAGAGCCAAGGAAAATCCTCCAGAGTCAAACAGTAATTCTGCTTCTGGGGCAGGACATGAACAGTCCAGGGACAGAGAAGTCTCAGGCCACACATGGAGAGAGGTAGACAAAATGAGTACCTGAACTACCAGGGGCTGAACGAAGAGAGCGATGATGCCTTTCCTTCAACTTGAGCAGGATGGGAAGAAAGCAGAGAACCCCGCAGGCAAAAGCTGGTACTCCAGATCAGATCAGTGCATTGAGCCACCCCCCTCAAGCACAGTCACTTTTTCTAGAGCCCGATTTCACAGGTGAGCGATCACACAACACACAGACTGACAGTGCTGTCCCAAGCCCTCTGCTAACATACGCCACACGCTTTTGCAGCCTGGCCACGCCAGCACCTAGCCATATACCTTATGGTTGACGCTGGTGAACGGTGTGTTGTCAGTGATGGTTTCAAAAGGCGACCTGGCCCCATTCCCATCTGTGGGGGTTGCTACTTCCCAGCTGAACTGGATGGAAGACTGGTTGATCCCAGCCTCACTGCAGCGCTCCTTCATGACCATGAACTTGGGGAAGTGAGGGTCACAAGGAGTGACACAGATGAGTGGATAGCCTGGGGAAGGGGATTTCTTGGCACCATCCTTGGTCGCTTCTTCCACACGGTCATAATCAGCCAGGCTGACGACCTATATAGATGCAAGATAAGAGCATTTGCCTGGGGCTGAAGGGAGGAGCGTGAGGGGCAATCCGTCCCATTCACTCTAAGCCTGCCGCATCATTGCAGCTCAATGCTTTTTTCAGAAACCCTACAAGAGTTTTGAGTCTGTACTTGAAGGGTACTAAGTCACACTCATTGCAATGGGCAACTTACCACAGGAGGTGCTGGCAGAATCAGGCTGCCTGCTGCCTCCTGATCCAAAATAGTCACTGTTGCAGTGCTGGTATCTCCAAGAACAGCTTCCACTGGGTCATCTGGACCCAGCACCAGAGAAAACGACTCGTGCCACTCCCGGTCTTCATTGGACATGATCTCCACCTTAAACAGGATGTGGTCCACACCTGTGAGAGTAAATGCAAGAGAAACGGAGAGAATTCAGTTCATCATTGGATATTGCTCTGAAGCTCCCACAAAACAAAAAGCAGAGCTGATCTATGCCATGGCCGCAGAAATACAGTGACAAAATACACATTATAAATTTTATTTTCACTCATTGCTACTAATAATTCAGTCTTTTCCACACAGGATTTTATACATAAAACTCCAACTATGACAACTGATCTGACCAATCAGGTGATGAATTTACTAGCAGATGTCATCTGAGGATTAATAATGCCTGTCTTATATTAGCTGTCTATAGTAAAAGTCTATAATCCGAAGAATATCCCAGCTCTGCAGGGAACATCTCTACTCTCTCTCATACCAGCAGGCAGAACTGTTTTGTGACAGTTTTCATCTCAGCAACATGGCCTACGCTCTTAGGGGATCCAGAAAGATCTCGTCTGAACCTCCTTCAAGGACCCCTTTGCCAGATATCAGTGCTCCTGGTACAGAGGACTGTTCTGAGGGCCCTTCGTCCAACAAATCAGCCTTTCTGCATCACAAAATTACAGCTGTAGCAGCACATAGGGCTACAGCCCAGGAGAATCACACTTGAAAAAAATACCACATTTTAAGTCCTCATGTGGTTTATTTGAAATACATTACCAGGAAAATAAAAATAAAAAAAAAAAAAACAGAAAACCAACCACTAACAAAATAAATCAAGTGACAGGATGTACACAAGAGAAAACAAGGCAAGATTTGGGATGGTCTTCCCATCTTTTCAAGCACTATTAATTCCAGTCATCTTTCTGTCTCCTTAAGCATCTACAGCCTGCTCAGTAAAGAGCTCTCCACCTCTAGGCTTTCACTCCCTCTTTCTCATTGCCTTCCTGCTTGGATAGCAGCTGAGCATTTTGAGCAGAGAGCACTGGTGCTCAGAGAAGAAGTCACTACTTTGGGGTGTTTGACCTGAAAACGATTAAGACAGCACGGGAGAAATGACCTGTAACATCTTTTAAGTAAAGGGGAAAAGTTTTACATCCCACTTGTAGCACGTTTAAGAACTGCCTGTTTTCTCCCACAAATACTGCGAAGAACCCAAGAACAAATCGCAAATGAAATCAAAACCCCCGAATCTAAGGGTATATTATGTCTTCTTATGACTCGTGCAGTTTACTTTAACGGGAACAGTTACACTGGTGTTACGTTGCAAAAAGTCTCTTTGTCCAAATCTGATGTTTCCCTTCAGTGCTCCTTTCTAATATACACTAAATGTCTCTGGTGACACCACCAACTCCCACCTCCCCTCCAAGAACCCTTTACCTGGGCTGAATTTCAGCACTCGACTCTTGGGGTAGTAATCCACTCCGGCCTGAGCTGAGCCATCACGAGTGCTACAGCGCACTTTTGAGGTCCTGTTCTGATCCCCTCTCCGGACCACTTTGATATTTAAAGCAGCAATGCCCTCCGGTCCAGGCGGCTCCCGCACTTGGTACGCAGCTTCTTCAAACTCAATGGTGGGTGCTATAAAGAAACAGCAGTGAAGAAAAAAAAAACACATTTGCACAGCAGCTGACTGTTTACAGATAAAATAAATGTACTCAGCAACTGGGCCAATCCAAGCCCAGCTCCTTTTATACTGTATCTACACACCCACAGGTCAGGGGGCTCCCCAAAGCAGGGGCCAAAGCTGCAGCTGTAAGGGTTAGATGTGAACTACAGCAAGGAGTGGGCAAAGCCCCACTTCTATGCTTTGGCCTTCAGAGGATGGCACACAAACCTTACACCCGTGCCTTCCACTGAGCCACAAGTACTCAATCCATTCCACACAGTGGCGCTACGGCCTCTGTTTCACATCACATGTGAGGGACCTGGCATCCCTCCCCTACCTTCCTCAAGGATCTCTCCAGGCTGAGACACTGGAGAAAAGGCAACATCTCCTAGGAGAAGCACAGCCGTGACCTATACAATTGCAGGGGTGTGGGACAAACAGTAAAACAAGCTGGGTGCTTTCTGTTCCCTCTCGTACAATTAGACCAGTGCACAAAGCCCCCACACCAGTGAACACGTGACAGTCCGGCACACAAGTCTGCAGTCCTCCAGCACACAAACTGGTATCTCCATAAGAAATAACCCAACAAAATAGATCTGCTGGGATCGCGTGATTGAAGGCGTTCATGTAATTAGAGAATGAGCTTGATGAGACTGTGCTGATGGCCTTGGAACTGCACCCTACACCACAACTCCCACATCCTTGTTGAGTCTACTCTCTTACCGTCTTCATCATTGGTGATGGTCACAGTTGCCACATCTATCTTCCCAATCCTAGCTCCACTCCAATGGTTTCCAAGCGGGCTACCAAGACAGACATGGAACTGCTCCTCTGGTTCAAAGGCAGAGTCATCGCTGATGTAAACACTGCAGTTTTTCACCTAAAGCCAAGTGAAGAGGAGATAACAGAAGACACTGATAAATTCCCTGAAGCCACTGGAAGATTGCCCTGTTTCCTCACTGTCTGGATTTAATGTCAGTCTTGGAAGAAGCACCTTTCTCTTTTGAAGGCTACTTACTTTACTGTGTGGAGAAACACAATTACTTGATAAGACAGAGTACAGAAAACATCTACTGCTACAAATCCATCCTCGTTTGCTACAATCCTGAGCCTGACCGACAGAGGATTTGCATTTCACATCTTAACCGGTTTTGTCATGAAACAAAGACCTTCATTCAGAGCCAAGTCATACTTCCAGAACCAGAAGATTTGTGACCTTAAGCATCTATGAAATCAGTTCTGATAGCCACTGTCAGCTCCCTCTAACAACGCAGAGTCAAGGAGGAGATCTGCACCACTCCTCTCAGCAGCTCTTCACTCTCCCCGTAAGCCAGGCTCAGCTCACCTTCTCCCCCTTCAAGAAAGTGATGCGGGACTCGTCTGAATTTCTCCTCTCTGCAAAGTCCTCCATGACCTCTGCTGTCTGGCTCTGGGTGTAGCACCTCACAGAGGACTCATAGCTCAGGTCGCCGGTGCGGAAGATGGGGATGTGTAGTGCACCCTCCTTTTCCCTCACCGTGAACACATCCCTGGTGAACTGCATGCTTGGTACTGCAGGAGGCAACAAAAAAAAAAGGCAGACAACACTGAAACACCAGAGTGACGAGTCAGTTCCACAGTGCCAGGAAGCGATCAAGGCACATACACCCTTGGGAATTGCCGCACAGAGTCCGACAGACAAAGAATGAAAAGGCAGCTTTATTATGCCTCAGTAAAGGACTTCATCTCAAATTAACAAGCGATCATGACTGCTATCTGCCTCTCTAAGCACACAGGGCTGGCTGACCCCACAGTACTTCAGAAAAACGGTACCCCTATTCAGTGCCTTTTAGTCACCTATTTCAGCGGTTCCTGAAACCTGCTCCTTCCATAGCACTGTGGTGCTGTTCCAATGTGCTGAAGAGCAAGACAGGGCTGGCGGTGCAGGGATTGTTTGTGGGGCACGCGGCGGAGGGATTACACGTACTGGAATACGTGCTAGGTCTCAAAGCCCTATCCTACTGTCTGCGGACAGACATAGAAGAAATAGCTATAGCAGCAGAAAGGACTAGTACAAAGTTAAGATTAGACAGTGGGTGCTGTCCTTAAAGAAGCAAACATGAGAGAAAAACAGAAATAGGAGATGAGAGGAATGAAGAGAAACAACAGAAACAGGAGATGAAACATCCCCACATAGCTAAGAGACACTTCAACCCACAGAAAGCATGAATGAGGATGGAGCTCTGTGCAGAGGAGCACGGCTGAAAGTGAGTGAACGCTACAGCAGAATTCACGTTCTGCCCTTCTGAAGCCTCCGAGCACATGTGGACAGTGATGCATGGACAGAAACAGGACATCCAAAGGGAATGGGAGGATCCCAGGAAAATAGGTTACACCAGACCTAGGAGTACCCTCACTTGCACTAGCTTCTTGCTGCATGCAAGTGTTAAGTAAGAAGCTAGGTGGACCAGACAGAGCTGCGGTGGACAACTTACCGTCTTGGGTGACGTCATTAATGGCCACAATCGCTTGGAAGGGCTTCATCAGCTCAGCTCCATGGGGTGAGCTGAGATAAACAACAAATGTCTCCAGCCCTTCTATCACTGGGTACTGAGCGTCATCCAGGATTGTCAGAGTGCAGAACTAGAAGGAAAGCAAAAGTCCTGCTTTTAAAAATGTAAAGCTGTCGTCCTTCCTGGCACTTGGTTTTGGCTGTCTAAAGCTGAAATTACGTCAGGCCTTTTCTAAGGTTGCTAATCAATGGCAACAATATTCTAGATAAACTCAGCATATCAGTTCAGAGAAAAGGCAACAGACAACCTCTATCCTAGGAGAGGCGGTCTGACTATCTTTTTCCAGCTGGAGTGCTAATCTGAACCTGCATAGCAGTTCCATTTACAATTCTCAGGTGGCCTCCAGAGGATTTTCAAAATGGTCAAATGGCAAATACCGAGTGTGCACATACATGAGAGAGAAGCGTCCTCAGACAGAGCATGCTCATCAGGAGACTAAGTGGCTCCTCACCTCTTCCGTCTTGCCTGGCCTGAACTCTATTTTTCTGGAGCTGGGGACGTAATCAACTCCTGGGCTGGCGGACGGAGGGTCTGATGTCCGAGTGGCACACCACACCGATGTGGGGGTTGAGAGATCAGGTCCGTGTCGGAGGACTGGAATTTCAATGTTTCCTGCAAGAAACCAAGATTAGAAAGCAGGCTCATAAAATAAAAACATTACTCAACCATCAGCAAGTGCTCTTTCTATCATTGCTGCGCCTCATGGAACACAGGCTGTTGCAGAGAACAACCCCCACTCAGGGCAGAAATACTATAACCTTCCACAGATGTTAAACGCTGCTGCTGCTGCGCTGCAAGTCACTCTTTCTGACACCTCATGCTAGTGAAAGCCTCTGCCACTGCTCACCTGCAGCCTCACTGACGGTAAATGTGGCATTTCCCAGAAACACTGTCGAGGCATCATTGGGTCCACTGATGAAGACGCTGGCTGAAGCCCGGCTGCCAATACGCGCGTTATCCGAAGCATCGGCCAATACTATCTCAAACTCCTCTTCTTCTTCATATTCACTGTCATCGATCAGCATGACATCGCATGTAGACATGGTAACACCTGGTCCAAAAACTATGCGGCTGTCATCTGTCATCCCCCGGGACTTGAAGTCGGAGCCGGACTCCAGCATATAAAGGCTGCTTCCCTTGGCTGATTTGGGGACAGTGTAGCAGACAGCAGACACAGTGCTGCCAGCATCTCCTGAAACGCAACAACAAAAAAGTGTAACTTGATGAAAATACCTTTACTCTATTTGGTAGAGGAAATCAGATGTTGTTGACTTAAACAATAAAGCAGCATTCACTACAGAAGGTGGAAAGAACACCATCCCTGCTCCTAAACTTGCACCAAAGCTGCCTAAGGCCTCCATTCCAGGCACACTCCAAATCTGAACCCTTGGTTACAATGACCAGGAAATAGATGGCACTTTGGCACTTGCCTATGAAAGAATGTAGAGCACAGTGACAGGGTTCACGCAAAACACAGTAACTATATCACAGAGAAGCAGAAAATAAACACAAGAGTCTGCTCCTGCTCACGCAGAGAGGAGAGACGGATTCAAGAGCAGGGAACTTTGACTTGTCTGGAAAATCTTCAAAGCAGAGCTGGGGAATAAACAAAAACTAAGCCACCTCTCGAGCACTGTATCTTGTCATCTCAGCTGTACCACAAAGCTACTTCACAGCCTGTTCACAAGCGCCTCATGTCTCCCTGCACCCTGTTGGTTATAATCTCCAGGGCTCCCCATCCACCTTCTGGCAGGGTGGGTTCAGATTCAACCCACCTTTCCTTTCAATAGGCGCAGAGAGGAACCCAGCGCTCTCGCTGACGTGGTACGTCTTCCTGTCGAACTGCAGCATCGGCTCATCCTCGGTATCTGTGATGGTGACTGTGGCCTGGGTGATGTTCCCCAGCAGAGCATAGGCTGGCATGCTGAGCTCCACGGTGAAGCTCTCGGTGCTCTCAAAGACATCGTCATCATTAATGACAACGGTGCAGGCCTTGGTGTCTTCCCGCTCCTCAAACTGCACCTGGAAGGCAGCAAGTAAGCTGCAGGAGTTTGAAACTTTCCTGCCCTTCCTGCCTTACTCTTGCCTCAGGTAAACACCCCGTGCATGCAGCACTGAACACCAACCTTAACCAAGGATAAATGATAGCAGAGGTCAAAGGCAGTGCGTAAGCAGGCCCCCAGGCCTTCTGCTCTCAGTCATGCTTTTAGACTTCTGCATGACTATCAGTGACATTCCTATCCAGGCAAGCCTGTAATGTTTGTGATTGGCCAATACGCTACTGCAAAGCATATCTGCCAACATAAAATCCCGACGAAAAAAGAGGTCCTCTTCTGAAAACAAATAGCACACAATCTTTTAAAAAAAGAAATAAAGAGTCTCCTTCATGTTTTTATCAGTTCTACTGGGAATCTTAAAATCACGGGGACCACAAACTTCACCAAGTGACAGAGGTCTCGTGAATGAGCACTTTGTGAGCTTCGCTCATGGCCACAGAAGTTCCTTAAACTGAAAGAAGTATTGCTGAAGTACGCTGAAAGTTATGGCAACACTTCTATCGAATTAGCAACAGCTGCAAAACTCAGGGATTGACACAGTACAGGACAAGAGAGAAGGAGAGTTAATCAGCAGGAAAAGTGGGCTTTCTGAAAGTTTCCAAGGAGTCTTTGGGTAAAAAGACATGACTACAAATTCCCAGTGCTTTGCTGAGGATGATCAGTGCAATCCTTAACTGCACAAAGAAGGAAACAAAGTGAAAGGACAGAGGTGACTATCCCATGCGCAGCACTGGGAAGACAGTGGAATCCTTAACAAAATCTTGGTGTCTCTGTTCTAAGGATTGTGGAGGAAGAAATGGCTGGGGTCAGAGAAAAGTACTGTAACAACTACATATACAACTACTGTGCAGCCAGATCTTCAGGAGTTTCGGCTCTTGAAGATGAAGGCAAAAGGAGAATAAGTAACTGCCTAAGCAGAAAATACACAGCACTGCACTATGCTTTGATGTGAAGGAACAGGGAAAAGCACAAACCATAGATGGGAAGCTCATGCCCAACAGCTGCAACGACCAACTGTAGGAGCAACGTAACAAAACAGTGCTCCTCCTCCTATGGACTTAAAATTCCCAGCTCAGATGCTTTTCTAGAAGATGTATTCTAGATGCTACTGCGTTTGAATGCAGACTAACGATTCAGATGACAGTTACATCACTTTCCAGCCTTCCAAGAAGCACACAAGTTACTCAATTTGCACCACGCTCCACCTTTGAAGTGCTGGGCCCTGCCTCTCCACCCTTCTCACCTTCACAACGCGCCAATCACACAACACAAGGGAGATGTCAGGGTGAAAAAAACATAACAGCAGTGCCCAGGCATTCCATGCTGGGGAGCAGGTGAAAACGTAACCCAGGTAACAAGCTTAGCCATGATGATCAGAAGCAAGCTGCCGCTCTCCACCAGTTTCCCAGTGTGCCCTGCCCTCTGGCCTTCACTGTCACCCCAGTGACAGTATGTACAGATGGAACACGTTGAGTTGGTGCTTCCCTCTCCCCCCATCCACAGCCTACCTGCCCTGCGTACTCCACGTAGTCCTGCTCTCCAGACTGTGAACCAGAGCTGGAAGTGGCTGTTCCCTGCTCCGTGCGGCACAAGACAATGGCATACTGGTTGAGGTTACCAATCCGCCGCACAGTGACGCTCACAGAGCCAGCACTCTCACTGACGTTGTAGCTGGAAATGTAATGAGCAGAGACAAATAACCGGCACTACTTAAAGCACAAGCTGAGGGCACTGGCATCCTACAGGAACATGGGCAGGACCTTCAGGCTGCAGAGCAAACTAAGTGTTTATACTGACACCAACAAACTCCAGCTGACTCTGGCGTGCACTGAGAATCCACAGAATGCTAATAACCAGGGACTTGGGCAGATGTCAGCTATTCAGCAACCCTGCCCCAGGGTGTAACCCCGCAGGCCCTTCTCCTCACTCAAACACGTGGTTGGCTCCCCCAGCACACCTACAAATCAGCAGCACGACTGCTGCGTGTGGTGCTATAGCAAGTCCTCAGTCCTGACCAGGCATCGGGAAACAGACATAACTGATGGTAACCGCCCCAGAATTTTATTCTCACTTTGCAGGCCCATCACATATTAGAGAGCTCAGCCTGCCTCAACCCACGTAAGACCCCATCTGTCAGGAGAATGCTGTAAGCCCCATACCCTTTACCTGGTGTACATCAAGCTGAGGAGAGACCACTGGATGTGGAAGACATTGTCACGGACCACATTGGGTTTGCTGTCCTTCACGAGGAACTGAAAACTGTCCATGGTCTCCTGAACCTTCTCCTCATGCATCACATACCGAATGAGGCCCTGGTTCACATCCTCTGTGGGAAGAGACATCCAATGAGCCCATGTAGAACATCAGCACTTTTACAAATGAGCAGTGTAGACATGTGCATCCACACAGACACAGCATCGGGACCTCCACAGGCCCTTTATGCTGCTGCAGCTTTTCTAACTTCCATGGTCAAAAGCCAGCCTTACAGGCTGCAACAAGTCATCCCCTTGTCTAGTCTTTATTTGCAATATTTAAAAATACGGTAAATTTAAAGCAGTTTTGATCAAATACATGGAATATGAATTGGCTTGTGCAGCACATTTCAGCTCTTTTCCATACGCTGGCATGTCCTAGCGGGGCCTCTCACTGCTGAGATGGTTCTAGCTCTAAAATGACATAGGTCTTATCCTCTTTTTTCCCCTTTTGCTTTTTCCCCCTTATTTTTCCTGAGCACACAGGACACCAGGCTTAGCTGGCAGGGCCTGGTGACAAGGGACAGACAGAACTGCTGACTGCATTTGTACAGGACCTAGTAGTGCAGCACAGTGCGAAGATCCGCAAACTGCAGTGCCAGAAACGCTAAAGGCTGTGCTGCCCATTCACTCTCATCCAGCCTGGGGGAGAAAGCAGAAAGAGCACAGCGGGTAGGAAGCAGAGTTACTCCCTCACCTCCTGTTGCTCATGGAGCACCCACAGTCCTGGACGAGCGAACTTTCTACATGCTGTTGACTTTGCACTGCTGGATAAACACCTCCTCGACCTTAGGATGACATGCAGAATCTACAACCTCCTATGTCCCAAGCCAAATCTCTAGCTCTAAGCTGGAGAAGCAGGGCATATTAAAGGACACAAGATGGCAAAAATTACTGGATTTCTGCAACTGACAAGAAGTGAAGTTCACTTCTTACTTTTGAATGAAGTTTTGAGACTTCCAAAGAAAGCACCACTCTCCTGATCAGGCAGTGAGACTACCCCGTAGTCAGTAATATGATTTTACCCCTTGTCTTCGCCCTTCCCACCGTTTCTTCCCCCCATTTATAGGCTATTTTGACAAACTGAAGCAGCTGAAGGAGAAAAGCAACAACACACAGCCCATCTCCCATACCCTGAGAAAACGTGGTCACAGTTGTTCCTGGTTTCAGCTTGTTCTCCACATAACCATTCCTGGGACCGTTTGTTATCTCATAAATCAGCTGTTTGTCATCTGTATCGGGATCTGTCGTCAGTAATTCTCTCTTAGTGATCACATTCGTTGCCTGGATTAAAGCCAAACCAATGGAGTTAAACTCTGGAGATCAAGCACTGCAAGTCTTTTTAATCAGTCACCCCAAAAGACCAACCATTCTGCAGTGCTCCAGGAAGGAGAAGCTGGGAAGTTTCAAAGCACATAACAGAGGGGCCTTGGGCACATAGAGGCTGTGAAGCCCTTAGCTACACCCCACATGAAGTCTGACAGCACAGGAAGGACTCAAATTCTGCCTTAGATCTGGCTTAATAATTAAAAAACACATGGTTCAAAGAAAAGCAAATTCAAAGCATGCTGCCAAACCCCACCTAGCTGAGGCTAAAAGCTATGACAAATCCTCTGGTTTCAACTGGAAAACATCACTCCACAGACTGCGATGATACTGAGGTGAGCCCTGACCTTGACAAAAGCATTTGCAAACAGCCTCTATTTTGACGCTGCACTCGGGACAGTTCATGCTGCTTTAGCCAGCTTATAGTAACCACTTTCAAATGACCTCATACAGATGTGCCCCTGTTCCACCACGTTTTGCTTTCTCTTTAAAAAGAAAACACCCTTAAAAGCAGAAGAAAATAAGAGAGAGAATTCAACTGCATGATACTGTAGGAGGGCTTTTTCTGAGGACAGGAATTTGAGCTGAGAAAGCCATTTCTTAATGCAATTTCTTAATACTGCACCTTCCAACTCTTTTTCCTGGGAAGAACTGAAGTACTTCTTTTCAGTTAACGCTGGGTCCTCAAAAATGAGCGCAAGGTAAAGTTCCCTGTGGTTTTGTTTAGACTTCAGCAAAACAAAGGCATGCCACAGCAAGAAATTCCTGTATCCTGAAAGCCATACATCTTCAGTGCAGCTGTTGCAGCACATAATCACGGATTCCCTGTCATCAGCAGAACCAAAGATATACTGCCTTGGGGAGGAGAGACAAGGGGCAGGGCATCTCTGCTTGGAAAGGTGGGCAGGAGCTGTACTGAGCCAGACAGCTGGTACAAAAGCCTGCTGATGTAAGGGAAGGAAGTAATTTCATGCTCTGGAGCCACACTGCCAAGATTAGCCAGTGGAGCTGCAGTGCGGGCATCCCTGCAATACCTTTGTCTTTTCCAGGAGCACAAAGGGGCAATTGCAGTCTATCACCAGAACAAAAATGCCAAAGGATCACAATGCTCTCCTGTGAAGTCCCTTCTTCTGAAACATCCTGAGAAACAATCCGATCCAAACCCAGTTACCTTGCCATCCACATACTCCAGCCATTGCAAACCCTGGTTGGTGACCACCCTGGGTGTCCCATCATCCACAGGGAGAACGTCCACTTTGAAGCGCTGTGGTGCTGCTGTCATAACCTGACAAAGTTTCAGAGAGACAGTTGTTACTTTGGGAGTCAGAGCCTTGGCCGCCATATTTTCAGCCCGCCTCCCTTTCCGCCTCATTAGGATCAAGATCCCAGAGCAAATTTGCATTCACAAACCCCGCTGCTGTTACACCATTGAACAAGTATAAAGCATCACATATAACCAAGAATATTCAGCCTTCACCTTCTGTGGAGTGGCAGCAGGCAAGCCTGCCTCCTCTGAGGCAGCTATTTCTGTGGTCTCTCTCAGCTCCCTTTGTCCCATTACCTTCTTCCCTCCATCCTCCATAATGAAGAAGGGATTGGTCCCATCAGACACAGTGAAAGCAAAGCGATCCTTCAGCGAGTTGCTTCCATCATGATTGTAGCTGACGCGGTTCTGGTAAATGTCATCCATCGTGAAGGTGGTGGCTTGGTGGTAATGCTGCCCATTGCTGGTGTGCTCAATCAGGCCATGTCGAGGGGGCTGCACGACCGTGAATGTAATCGCCTCAGCCTGCACCAAGGAGACAGGGTGACAAAGCTGACGACCCTGAATCGATTCACCCTGAGCTCTGCCTGTCCTCGTCTCTCTCCCAGACCCAGACGGAGCAGGAGGAAATGCCATTATCGTCTGTTCCAAGCATAAACTTGCTATCAAGACCTAAGCTCAGGTCAAACCCACCACGTTTGGAGAGGGACAGGGCAAGCGTTAGCTCTGATCACCATTTTTAAACACTTTGCATGCAGGTTTGCTGTCTCAGTTTTGTCTCAGAGACATGCCAGATGAAGCACGTATTTCTCAAGCCGGAGTTCTGCTTTGGTCAGTCATTCATCTATTTATACACAAACCGAGCCTCCCACAAGCTCTTTGTTTGAAGTTGTTATCAGACAGGGCGTGAGCAGGGAGGGATGACACTCACTGTAATCTCTCTCTTTGAACATGAGCCCGCTTTCCTGATAGCCCATATGTGCAGCAGAGCAGGGGAGGGAGGAGCCTTACCTTTGTGTCAGCATCTGTTGCTTTAAGCTCAAACTGTGTGATAGTTTTTCTCAGACCTTCCTGAACTCTCATCCCAAGGCTCTGCACTACAGGTAAGGAATCATCCACAGGGTTTATGGTGATGTCAAATGTCTGGCTGACCTGGAACAGGAGGAAAAGTCTCCCTTGATGAACCCAGTTCAACAAGAGCACAACTCCATTGAAACAGTAACACTCACAGTCACAGTAACAGAGTTCTTACCCCTCCCCGTGATACATAACATCTCTCACAGCAGGGAAGAACAAACACCATTGCTTTTTTCATTTCCTATGTTACATGTATCTCTCTCTTGACAGGACAAGAGGAGAAGGGACTCAATGTTACATGTATCTCTCTCTCGACAGGACAGGAGGAGAAGGGACTCCTATGCTACATGTATCTCTCTCTCGACAGGAGAGGAGGAGAAGGGACTCCTATGTTACATGTATCTCTCTCTCGACAGGACAGGAGGAGAAGGGACTCCCAGCGCATCCTACAGAACCAATAGCCTGCTCAGAGTCAGGAAAATCCATACTGGGACCTACCTCATTTGTTCCATCAGACACAGAGAAGGTGAAGGCATCTGTATGCTTTTCAGTGTCACTAGTGTGAACATATTGGATGCTGCGAGAGGCCAAGTCTGCCTGGCTGAAAGAACTGATTTTTGTCCCTAGAAAAAGAACAATAGGGGATAATGTGTATAGAAAAAGTGAGGCAGGGAAAAATGCAGGGCGTTGGACATACGTAGCCATAAGTGTTCAGTCTTGACTTGCTATGCTCTAATTCAGGCTGTACCACGTACTTCATAAACGCTCTGCTCAACAGCTTCTAAATGAAAAAAGGCACTCCTACAAACTGAAGTATAAACCTCTTTACAGACTTAAAATTATACAAGATCTCTCACTGCCAGCTCAGCCTATTCAGGACGAGCTGCTTGTCATGGAACAAGAGAAAACTGGTGCAAAAACATGAGATGCTTTGATTTTTTTTTCTTTCATTCTCACTGCCACGAAGGACTGATCTAACCACGGTAACGCTGACTATGGGCAGAAGATTCCCATCTTCACGGCTTACAAAGATGTCCTCAAACTCTCTGCTTTACTTTCCCCTCCTTGTACCCCAGCATGTGTAACAGACTAAGCCCCATTTTCCACGCTGATTTACACTGATGGTTTTACAGGTCCTTAGGTGTGACATACACAGAAAAGGCAGTCAAAAGAAACCTTAAAAAGCCTTTCACCCTTCCTGCTGCACTCGTCAAGTTTTCCTGCTCTTAGCAACAACAAAAAACCTGAACAAAGGTTTTCACAAGTTTATCATGTTAAACGGCTGCAGGCAACTACTGCACATAGCTAAGATAGATCTAGCTTAAATAAATGACTCAGCAATGGTTGATTAGCCAAGGTTTCCTCGCAGCTCATTAGCTTTCAAGCTTTGTGTTCTCTTTTGAGCACTCCAGTACTCTCTCCTTAGGTTTAGATCATTTAAATCGTGAGAACAGCTCTTCCACAGTGTACAACCCTGTCTGTATCTCTTTTTAGTCCATCACGGACCCAGCCGGGATTTGCTTATTTAAGTCTTTCATTCATTATTTCTACTCTGTCAACATGTCTGTCAGAGTGCATCTTGCACAGTGAGGTTATGAGGGAAGCCATACACTGAAACTGTGCTACACAAGAACTGACTGCATCCTGAAAACACAGCAAACGCACTTTAACGTCTTGTCAAGGAGAAATCTAATTCTAAGAGGAAATATATCTTACGTGAGTAAGATATCTCCTGATATGCATCAGAAGAGCATATTATATGATAGTACAGATGTAAACTAATTCAACAAAAGGGAGTATGATACTCATATTCTTTGTGGATAACTGAGCATGGAAAGCAACTCTGACACTGAGATCATACTTGCATGGAACTGTTTTCTGAGTTTAACAGGATTGATCAACCCCCCCCTGAACTACCAGACATCCACCCCACCACAAAAAGAACTCACTGCTTAATCCCCTTCCTCCCTCCCTCCAGAGCATAGCTGGACATGAAGCTGGAGTTTAAGATCCAAGGGGAAATGGCAGTCATGAAGGAAACAAAGGAAGGTATCTGTTCACCAGCGGGCTCTGTTATCATGGTCATTAGGGGATGGATTCTTTTGGGCACTGCACTCTTTGTGCTCACAGAAAAGGCTGAAGTTTGCCTGTCATGCAGAAGCAGCAGTCAGTCCTGAAAGAGGAGATTCACACAGCAGCGCGCTGGTGGACTGATCTGCTAAGTCCACCCGGCAAGGCATTGCCTAATAAACTCATAAACTCATTGAGCAGCTGAATATATCCTCGTCTGCAATCATCAGGCTGCTGTGCCTCCACGCACCTTATTCTCCAGCTCTCTGGGCTAATGGCCATCAATTTCTAACAGGAAGCATAATTCTGCGCGGCTGCCTCCAAGCTCATTTTTCCTGCAGTGAATCTTTAGGACTCAAGAGGTCTGCAGTGCTTTGCTGTTAGGATCGCCCAACCAAGCAAAACGTCATCCTGCTAACCTGGGGAGGCCGCGTGCTCCAGGTGCCCCAGCTGTGGCTGCTTGGTGAGCCTGTACTGGAGCTGGGCTGGCTCACTGTCCTGGTCAGTGGCAGAGAGCTGCAGTGTTGTGATCTTCTTTGCCGAGTTCTCATCTAAGACCAGCCCTGTGTTAGCGATGACGGAGGGGGGGAACCTGTCCTCTGAAAGAGTTAAATACAAAGCAGAGTTAGGAGATGGTCTCTCTCCATTCCTTGGTGTTATTCACACCGGGTACTAGCTCACAAGCAAAAGATGGCATAGCCACACATGCCGTCCTCTGAAGAGAACCCTCCGAGACTGTTAATTTCGAAATGAGTATTCTGGGCCTTGTCATTAACAGGGGGGACATTAATGTAACGTCTCAAAGACAATCTAGACAGAAAGAAGACACCGCAGGGAATTCTTAGGCCTTTGTGTCTTCTACGGTGAAGTTTGTCAGAGGCCAAAGAACTAATCTTTAATGCCATAAACTCCCCTCATGTCCCAAACTTCAAAGGCCTTTGAAATGACGGAGAATAAAAGCTGCATCTCAGGAATTCCATCTTAATCTGCTGTACACGGAGAATGGGAATCTAAGAAGCTTTGCAGCAATGAAAACGTAACTTTAGTCTACTGCTTACCTAATACACTAATATGAAAAAACTGGTCCATCAGTCTGTTGCCATCTGCATCGATCACATCAAAGGTGAAGGCAAAATTCCCACCAGGATCCCCCTTCTTGTGACTGTAAACCACTTGCCCTGGAGAAAGGGAGAGGAGAAAAGAGGTGCTTTGTTACAGGCAACTGCATTTAACTCCCAGTTTGGAAGCAGGCTGACACTATAAGCCAAGGGACTCGGAGCTTGACAGAGCTGAATTTGGGTTTCAGTGCTTTTTCTCTCTATTCTCTTTCTCCTTTTTACTACTTGCCTAGTGAGTCTACTGTAACAACCTTATCTTACCTTCTACCCTTTCCCTTCTCTTTTTCAAACCCCTCTTCCCCTCATTTTACTTGCCACGATTACCTAAAGACAGTCCTTCTCACCTTTATTTATATCAGCCTGAGTAAAACTTTGGACAGGCCCTCTGACAGAGATCTCGACTGGATTATCAGTATCAGTCAACTGCAAACGGCCCACAAAGGGATCCCTCTTCATGACAAATGTGATCATTGTGTCATCTGGATAAACGGTTGCTGCTTTCAAGTGCTGATCTGTGATGTGTGCTGCAGAACCTGGACCAGAGAAAGAAAAAGCTCACAAACAGCTTCAGCCAATCCAGCCAAGTGATCCGTCCAGATTAGGCCTAAATAGAGGGTCACATTTTCCAGAACCAGAATATAGTATTTCTGGGAGATAAAGGAAAGCCCCACCACAAGTAAAACAAGCAGAGCGCTTGTCCACAAGGATCCTCCACCTGGATGCCCAATGTGGCACAGCAGCGTCCCAGGCACACGGTTTGTTCCTGCCCAACTGCCTGCTCACTAGGCTTGCTGGAGAGCCCCGGACTGAAAACTGTGTGGGCATCACACTGCTGTGGAAGAGCGGCTTTCAGCCTTGCATGACGATGTCATACTTAATAGCCCTGCACAACAGAGACATAAGAGCTTAAGAAGAGCTGACACCTTTTCAGAAATGTGAACTAAAGCTGACTGCAGACGAAGTTTCTGAAAGGTGAGCACACTTGGCCTGCAGCTATCTGTCAGGACTCGGGTTAGATGCTCTCACACATGGTCCTTTCTCAACTAACAAATATAATGCCCTGGAATATACGTTGGTTTTGGGAGGCAGTGCTTAACTACAGCATGCATAAAACCATCTACGTCTGTAATTCTTTTTCCCCTGTCCCCATCACTTTCAATAGACAACTGATCCTTGCTCCGCTATGAGATTATTTGGAGAAGATCACCCCAGTCAAACAAGAGCCATGAGAGCACACCTACACCTTGCAATTACATTCAGCAGGAGATGAAGAATTTCTCCCACTGGGCTGCCTGAACAAGTGACACCACTCCACCCTCTCTCCCCATACCAGCGGGGAGCTGCAGGACCCTGTTGGCAGTCAGCGTGGGCAGCTGCTTCTCTGGCAGCTCCATAGAGAATTCCAGCCTCCCCGTCTGCATGTAGAGACCATCTGTGATGGAGAAGCCGAACTCATCTGTCTGTGCCGCTGCACCGCTCTGAGAATAAACAATCAGCTCATCCAAAATGTCCTGGTAGGTGAAGGACGAGCCCAGAGACAGCACACGTCCATGCTCTGGGGGCTCCACAGCAGTCTGCCTCCTGCGAAGGTGACCTGACAAACAACAGATGCATCAAAATTATGAGGAGGACACGGCACTCTTTGCACACGTGCTCCCACTGGGATGCACAGAAGCAGACACGGTCTTAGTAAAAGAACTGACCGAAGTTTTTTGCATATCGCCTTCACTATACACCCTGCCTTTCCTTTATCATTGCAGGTAGATGCTCAGCACTTTGAAATTGAACCCCACAATAGCAAATGGGGTAACACAAAAGTGAGCTTCCCAGATAAGTGGGCGCAGTCCCTCTTTTCCCTCTCTCACAAATTGGGAAAGCTATCAAAGAGCAAGTCTGTCCTCAAGTGTGATTGCTACGTGACTGCTGGTCTAACTGTGCTTTATACAAACGTAGCAGGCTTCCTTCTCACATATTAGGGGCTATTACAGATACAGGCAAACACACACACACACACACACACACTCCCGCTCCCACCCAAGCCTGTCAGGCCTTACCATGCTCAGGACTTTTGGTAACCATGATGACAAGCTCACTGTTCCGGGTGTCCAGGTCCTGCAGGTTGAGTGAGGCGTTGGTAACAACCACACTCGAGCTCTCATGCACTCTGACAGGCTCCAACACCATCTTTGGGGGCTCATCATTCCGCCGCTGCACAGATCCCAAAGTCAAACAAGGGAAAAGGCCAAGGAGAAATGAGCGCTGTATGACAGTACCGGTGCTAATACCAACTACAGCAGTCTCTCCAAATCTCCCCAGTAACGTGGCTGCTTCTAAGAGGATGAAGCCACCTGAGATATAAGCCCTGGGGAAGAGGCTGCAATGCACAACTGCTCTCTGGTGTGGCAGGGGAATTATGAGCCTGTACTAGGGGAAGGAAATAGTTTGGAGGAAGGAAATTCTCTTTAGTCCCCTACCCACGTATTACAAAAGTGGGAGGAAAGCTCACATTTAGAGGGAGCTGTACTTTAAGAAGTCAAGTGCCTATGAGAAAAGAGGGGGGGGGGGCTCTTGAAGCCAAAAAGCACAGGCATACCTGAATGGTGATGTTGACGCTGTGCACCTCAGACTGGCTGAAGCCATCGCTCACGTAAAAGCTGAAAACATCACTTGTTGGCTCGATGCTTTCGTGGACGCTCTGAAAGTAGTAAATGCTGTTCTCTAGAACATCTTGAACGGAGAAGGATGCATCGGTGGTCACAGCACTCTGAGGTCCAAAGCTCTCACCTGCAAAACAGAATGCCTTTGGTAAAAAGACGTTCAAGTCACCGACAAACTAAAAATAGGAGCAGCAGGATTAAGAGAAGAATGACACACTGCAGGATGCAAGATGTTCGTTCCTATAACGTGGTTCTCGTCACCTTGTGACCTTTGTGGAAAGCAACATCTGCTGCACTAGAGCAGGCATTAGGAAAGCTGCAGCTTTATGCAGAGTAAAAGCAAGCCCATGTCTCAGAACTACTTACAACATTCTTCAGTGATGAGACAATGGCTAATGTGCCATCTGGCATCGGTACAATCACTACATCAAACTGCACCTTGAAAAACAGTCTCATTCCCCAACAAAACCAACCAGTCGTGGCCCATTCAAGGATGGAGGCTCTCCATTACCTAAATAGCTCAAACTGGGAACAATTAGGAGGAATGATGCGTGATGTTTAGCAAACCATGTACTCCAGAAGAAGGGCAGTATCTGCTGTAACAAGCTGCGACACTGCCAGCCCACAGTGATATTTTATGAAGGGAAGTTGTGATTTAAGTGAAATGATTTACGTCACCGCTGTTAGGATCACCTAAAAGCATAACTAAGCAGACAGTCCTCCTGGATGAATACCTCTGGACACTCCAGCACAGATTCTACTGTTTCTTGGAAATACAGTGATGTAACAGTGTTACCAGCCTTGCTCTCCCACAGCTCTCCCAGCCTTCAAGCTCACTGCAACATTTAGAGGAATTCAGCAGAGTTTGCTCTGTAGAACAAGGGCAGTCAGAATAAAACAGGATAAAAACAGAACATTCGACAAAGCTCTTAATGCCCCAGTCTCACAACTTGGACCAGCCTCCAAATGAGAATTAGAAAGTACTGCTCTTCAGAGACAGCATATCTCATAACGCTGACCACTGCACAGCAGAACTACAACGAGGTAAACCGGAATCTGCAATTTCTATGTTTCCTTTCACTAGCCAGGAGGAAGAAGAGAGAGCCAGGCACTTTACCTGTCTTAGTGTTTTCAATGTAGCCATATACAGGTAGAGCGATAACCGTGACCCTCAGGTCTTCCTTGGCAGCAGTGTCATAATCAGCAGTTAAGTGGTGATGAGCCAGAAGGGGGACTCTGCCCCCCTCATCCACCTGGAAAACAAAAGTGTATGACAAAGTACAGCCCACGCACACAGCAATGCATGAGTCACAACTGAACAAGTGCATCACCACTCCATGCAGGAGACTTTCCCCGTCTTCACAGTGCTCATTTCTTTTTAAGTCCTGTCCCGTCCTCCCTCAGATCTGTTAACCATGAAATCAGCCGGGAGGTGAGGTGGGATGGTACGAACAAAACCTGCCTGGCCCCCAAGAGAAGCCTGTTCTATATTTTATCAGGGGAAAAAAAGGGCTGGCAGAGTCACGCTGACCTCTCAGAAGGCAAAATCTGCTTTTCTTGTTGAGGAGAATCTGTTGAAGGCAAGGGAGGGTGAATGCAAAGCTGGAAAAGAGGGAGATTACTTCAAAAGGCTTTGATAACAAGTCTGAAATGCTATGTATCCGTCCAAAACACCCAATATTTTCAGACTCTTTCATCTTCTGCTCACCTTTTACACACAAGCTGGTGAAATAAGGGACCAAATACTAAACAGGGTAAATTTGACTTCTTCCACTGAAACCAATGGGACACCCTAGGAAGAACCTAGCTCCTGACTAGAACAGACGTAAGCAGATGAGGTTCAGGGATGCAGCAGTACACTCAGTCTCCTCTGGCCTCCAATTTCTTAACTCTCTGCACTCACAAGACTGCTTGTGCAACATCATATTTCTGCTGTGATTTGCTCTCAGTCTGCAAAAACTGTACGATTCCCCACATGTAAGACATTCTTATCATTGTTTCTAGTATCTCGGGTAGCCACTTACAGTGATATGGTCAGCAAACACAATGAGAGATGGAGCTGTCTGGGCAGACGTGATGGTGATGGTAAACATCTGTCTGTCAAGCCGGTTATTATCAGCATCAAAAACAGTGAAGTGAAAGACGTCTGTAACTGGCTGATTGCTCGTCTCAAACACAGTGGAATAACTGCAAGTCAAAACACAAGCCGTGTCAGGGAGTCTCGCTGACAGATGGGTTAAAACACCGCATCCACGCACATCTCTTGGAAGACAAGTGGTATTTGAGTTCCCAACCCGTCGTTTCCCGAGCTCTTCGAAACCACTGTTTTACACATTGCCTACGTAATGTATCACCATGACACTACTGCGCACAAAAAAATCCTCATCATTTGAACCAAATACCTTCCAGATATGTGTACACACCCAATTCTGCACACAGGAAATACTCGCATATATAGATTACAGTTCCCAAGAAAATACTATCTTTGATACATTCCACTACCCTAACGTAGCCCTCAGTTCCGTGTGAAAAGCCCACTGAGCTTTCAGCTAGCATGGCTTGAAGGAGAACAGCTATTTGATACCTGATCCTCTGGTTGTTGATGTCTTCCATGGTGAAATTATAAACCCTAGAAAGCTCTTCAGCACGAGAACCAGACGTCCGCAACAGGGTGCCGTACGTGGGCAGAGATATTAACTGGATTCTTATCTCTGAGTCAGGAGAATTGTTGTCCTAAACATCAAGGAAAAGTCAAAAGAACATCGCAAAACAGGATTAGCGTTTGCTTCCCTCCACTGAAAATGGAAGGATGAAGAAAATACTGTTTCAGGGGAACATATCAAGCCAACAGGGCCAGACCCTCGGCTGATGAACTCTGAATGAAGCCCTAACGATGAAAAAAGTCAGTCAGGTGGGCATTCTCCAAATCTGCTACAAAGTGCATTTTCCTTTTCTCTCGGCTCAGAGAGGTTCCCCTTCTGTCCTTGTATTACACCAACAAATTCCCAGAGATAAAACCAGTACTTCTATTTTCAAATTACTTCACACCCCAGGAGGACTGGGCCATTTATGTAATATGCTTTTCCCAGCTCCAGAAAAAGTGAGCCAAAAAGTCACCCAGCAGAGGGAGTAACTGCTGCCCATTACTGCTTCAGAGAGAGACGCTCTCTGTTCAGTTCTTAGTAAAAGCGGTGTGGAGCAATGCTTCAAAAGCCAGTTTCATATTAAGCTAAAAGCTGTTCTTGACTCTTCCTGACTTCATTAAGTACAATCACTTCTGTGACATATTGACTCATATGTCATCTTTCTAATAAAAGCTTTTCTTGGTTGCCAGAAAGATGAGACCCAAGGCAGAAATCATATTCTCAAGATACGGATCAGGAAAGAAATCCTCTTTTCTGTGACTGTTGTGCCCTTCACATTAAGCTTGAACAGTTCCCGTGTCAACCTCCTTCTTCATAAGGAGAATGGGACAGATCCCTGACTTTTATCCAGACAGATCCTTTGGAAAAAAACATTTGCCTGCCTCCTTATTCTACCAATCGTCTCTCTGACAGCCACTACATTAGGTCTCTCCAGACTCACATGTGCACCGCAATCTCTCCAGCCTCCTCCCTAAGAGAAGCATACCTGTACAGCTGAAATCCACTGCCGGTGTCCTTGCTGCTAAATCAACTGGGAGGAGCAGAACACCTTTCTCTGAATTTTGCCATCGGGACAACTCGTACAACACACAAACACTGGAACCAACCCTAAGCTACACCAAGGAGCACAGAATCTTGGTTTGCCCAAAAAAATCCCTTCAAGCTCGTGCAGAAAAGAACCGGACAGTTTTGCGATTGTGTGAGAGGGAAGAAACTGCCATGGGCTTATCACCTTGAAGATCCGTATGTGTTGATAGTGAGTCTGTTTGATACAAAAATCTGGGATTAACTCAGTTCTCATCCTAGCCTGGCAGCTTCACGCAAACGGGGAAAGCCTTAAAACCCTGCTGGAAGAAAGAGTCTATTGTCCCCTTTCCGGCAGGATGCAGTCAAAACCTGAGCTCTTTGCCAAGAATCTACACTAATGGCAAAGAGGTGTGGGCGGCAAAGGGACTGTGTAGGGATTAGGCATGGGATGCTGGCAGCATTCATTGGGTTTAGAAATGGGTGAAAGCTTACAGTGTAAGCAAGGTGCAATCGAGAGAGAGTTGCAGAGCTTTTACTAGCCACAGTGATTGCCAACAGGCAGCCTGGGGCCAGCTGTGGGCCGCTGTTATCCAGCAGGGACACTTCCACCCTCAGCACTGTGGTCACTGTGGTGACACCATCGGTAACAGTGATTTCCATGCTGTCTTCTGCTGCCGATGAACCATCGTGCACGTACTGCAGAGCGTTTCGAGTGACGTCCTCATAGGTGAAAGTGTCACCTTCCCAAAAAGAAATACACAAGTCAGGAAAACTGCTCAGCGCACCAATCCAATTCAAATGGCCTAAGGCCCCGCTTTAGCAAAAGACTTAATCACATGCTTACCTGGCATTTAATACCACTCTTACAGAGCTGTGAGTTATAAAGACATTTATAAAGGAAGCAATACATATGTAGGACAACGGAAAAGCTGTAACCTTGGCTGTTTTACAGACACAGTGACTCTCTCTTCACAGCGACAGTCCCCTGGAAGCGCACAGATCCTCCTTCCTTCCCAGGTGCTTTATAAGCTCAGGCCTGCCATAACTAGATAAGGCGTCCCTCTCCACATCTGTTTGCACTACTCTCTTACAGACAATATTTGTTCATCTGATCATACACTGGAAACTGCTGCTACCAGAATCAACAGTAAAACTCCACAGAAGGTTTTGACTGCTGCATCACCACAGGTTTACGCAGGCTTCAGCAGAAATGTTCACTAAGTACTATTTCACATGTAACTTACCATGTAAAGCAAAAGATCTCTTCTGATTGGCAGCTGGTACTCTAATCACAATAGAGTGACTGCCCACCAGCCCACATACATGATACAGAAAATGCACTCGGCCAGGAACTAAACAACAAACGGGAAATAATCTTTTGCATACTCTCCCCTGTAGGCACACTCCTCCAGTCAAAAAATTCAACACTTTTGTGGCCACAGCCGCATCTGTCAGAGGCATCCGTCTCCTCCTACCCAACTAAAGCAGCTGGGTGGACAGGTAGAAGCTGGATGTGGATAGGCACTCCCTCCCCTGTGCCGAAGAAGATTTCTGCTCAACTCACCTGCTCTCATGTGCTCCTGCACACCTGCACCACGCTTGAGCACCATGCCATGGTGGGGAGGTTTCACCAGCTCAAAGAACAGGCCCTCAGGAGCTGTATCTGTGTCGCTCACAGCCAACTGGATCCCTGCGCCAGGGACACAGAACAGAGGCTTCAGCATCCTCACACACTGCTCTGGGAACGTCCCTAAGTTTTGTGATCTGCTTTTGTGAACAGAGCCAAAGAACTTTAATGCAGTCAGTACCTGAAAAGTCAAATAATTCTGGAGCATCCTTAGCCCAAGGGCTTGCTGCCTTCATGGAAATAACTAGTCCCCTGATAACGTTTGGATTGGATGTCAATTCAGAGAACATACTGCCAGGTGACTCACAGTATTTCTAGTATGACAGCCGCACAAACCTTCAGTTTTTGAGAGAGACGTGCATCTGTCCACATATTAGGGGGATATTTATAAAAACCCCAGAGAACTTCCTGACGCCACCAGAAAGTGGCTTACGCTATAAAAAACTCTGCTGCCCCATCTTCCAGCCCCATTTTACTCACCGATGGTGGCCTTGCCCCCCTGGCTGACCTCCAGGAAAGGAGCTGTGATCTGGAAGACTGGAGGCTGCTGCTCTGCAGAGAGCAAGTGAATGACAAACACCATCTCTGGGGTTGTATGTTCTCCACCAGACACTAGGCACAGACAAAAACAACAGCTGAGCATAGGGACGTGCTTTCAGGGATTCACAGATCTACAGACTGCCACCCCACACTGTTGACTTCCCTCCCACCTGGTCTATCTACACCTTTGCCTGTGGACTTAAATACACAACTCACACCCATCCAGAGGTATTTACCTTTGTCCCTAACTCATTTTCTAGCACTTGTAAAAATGTGAGCATGTGCGCGTACTATCTTTTATTTATCTATCAGATGGACCCATAAGTCTCCTTCCTTGCAAGTGGATCACTTTACATACCTGTGCTAGATAGTACACGGAAAGGGAAATGTACTGAGCAAGAAGCAGCTAATTACTAGCAATTCAATGGTGGAAATGTTTCCATGGTATATTAAAAAAAAACAACACACAAAAAACCCCAAAAGATTAAAACGCTCATGTCCCTGTTCAGACAGAGGGCAAACAGGAATGAACATGCTTTTCTAACACATTCCAGGCAACTACTGGAACAAGGTGTGTCTACTGAACTGCATCTTGGCTTGTATAGAACACTGCTGGGACAGAGAGGAATGAATATTTCTCGGGCACGTGTATTTCCAGAAGTCCCTACTGAGTGCCCACGGATTCCCTTCAGAAAGGCCGAGGAGTAACAGGCAGCGTGAAGGGCACAAGGAGGAAAACTGCTTTGGCCAGGAAAGAGCAAATGGTTTGCATACCTGTGAATCGGAAGCTCACCGACTCCGGGAGACCTGATGGGATAAATACAAGCACAGAGTAATTGTAGGTAGCAGAGGACAGTTCACACTGACATGGATTTAGACAGCTTTTGAAGAAAGCAAGTGCAGACACTGAACCAGACTGGAGACTTTCCTTACTACGGAAAGCACTTTTACGCCGCTTTCCTTCCAGGTAGTGAGAGAAAACACACTGCTCTCCTCCAGCCTGTGAAACTCCTCTTGATGTCAGTGGAGGGCACGGCGATGCTTAGAACTGCACCTACCGTGTACTATCATTTCATCACACAATCCCATACACCAAATGGTCAAACATGCTTGAAGTTTTTCCTACTTTCCCTCCTCTACCTCTTGCTCCAGATTGCTACCTTCCTGATGGCAGAAATCTAACATCCTGGCTAAACTGATTCAGTTCACACTCATCAATTCTTGTCTGAACCCCAAAGACTAAACACCTGCTGCAGTCAGTGCTCAAGCATGGGAAGGGCAACAGCTCCTAACCACAGGGCACCAGATCAGCAGTTTGACCAGCACGGTATCCAGTATTAGTGTCAACAGTGCTAAATGCTGCAGTGAACACAGTCATACCCCAATAATTCACTGAATGCTGATATACTGAACAAGAGGCAAAAAAATCACGTCTAAGTTGCAAGAATTGAGTGAACTTCTGAAACATTTCCGCAAGGCAGATTCCCACATCCTTTGTATTATTAAAGTCGCATGTCCCAATGAGTAGCCAGTCCAGGACTGGAGGAGAACCAGCAGTCTGACTTGGCACTGCAAAGAACATCCAGTTCCTTACCTGCAAATGAGAAGGCAATCATCTCTCTCAAGTGCGGAGCTGCAGTCGGTGGACGATAAGCAATCTTGCCATGGTTTATATCTGCTTGAGTGAAATACCTGACTGGGGAGAGAGGCCTGTCTCTGTGCTCCACAATACCTACAGAAACAGAGAGCTCAGTAGTAACAGAAGGAACCCATTTATTTTTAAAACAAGACACCGCAGAGGATGGCTTCTTTTTATCTTTCCAAGTACTTCTTTTTACACCTTCAGCTGTTGCTAAATGAGTCAGACAGCTGGAACTGCAGCCAGCAAGGGCTCTACAGAGCAATACAGGACAAGAGAAATTAAAACAGATTCTTCACTTGGTCATTTCTTCAAGTACTTCTCATTAAAGAGGCAAGAAGCAGAAAGCCACAGTGCAACATTCAGTATCTTCCAAACAATAGTAAGAAAACCGTCTGCCTGCTGCAGCTTACCCCTGAACAAGCCAAAGAAACAAGGCATTCGAATGCTAATGAAGGAGGCCAAATAGTTTCGCAGATGCTTTCACAGAACAATATCCAGTGAAAAAAAAAACATAAACCGTGCTCAAAGAAGCATTCCAATTAACTCAGCAGCAAGCTGCCGTGCTCTGAATAGGTACACTCGCCTTGGCCAGGAAGGAGAGGGACAGTCACGTTGAACAGGATTTTCTCACTGGGAATCTCCGGGTCTACAAAGGAGAGGTGATGGGGCTCAATCACTGTCACGCGGTCCTCCAGCACCTCAAGAAACACATTAGAGCAAGAGCATCAACACCGGAGACATGGAAAGACAGACAGAAATACAAGAGAGAATTTGCTTTGCTATAGAATACAAGACAGACTTGGAATTTAAAGGTCTGGTTCTTAGACCGAAAACTGACAAAGAACAGATGACCTGAACCTTCACCAAGTTCCTCAAACTTCTATGGAATAGGGACTAATTGGGATGAAATTACAGGGGAAAACAAAGCTTAATAAGAAGTCAATTTTGTTCTCAGGGACATCTAAACTCACTTTCAGCTCATCGAAAAGCCAAATCAAACATGTAACACAGAAGTTGAGTACTATTCTGCTCAAAGAAGATGTCACTACGCAGGCCTACCTCCATTAAGTCCTTCCTGGGGAATTAGAAAGGACTTATAACTTTGGAAAAACAAGAGGCCAATGCTTCCTCCTTCCTGTAACTACGACCTTGCCCCCACTTTCAGACTATCCATAAGAGTGGCAGCATTTTTAGCACACGCT
Source organism: Aquila spilogaster (assembly GCA_024606505.1). Lineage (NCBI taxonomy): Eukaryota > Metazoa > Chordata > Aves > Accipitriformes > Accipitridae > Aquila > Aquila spilogaster. The sequence continues at coordinate 106,830,806 of JANHGO010000001.1, forward strand.
GCGGAACTAGATGATCTTTGAGGTCCCTTCCAACCCAAGTCATTCTACGGTCCTATGACCTTTGAGACCCAGTCTGGACACTGAGGGAAGGTAGGCTTCCCTGAAAGCAGCACAAAATACTGCAAATGCCACCAAACTGACAGTTCATTTCTCTTCAGTATTTCCATGCAAACACATCAGAAGAGAAACAACAGCCTAATCTATGGATGTCTGTTGTGAAGTATCAAATAAAAGCTTGACAACCCAGCTTAGAGGCAAAACACTCTTGTATCTAACTGGAATCAAAAGCCATGAAGTTTATTTGTGATATCAACATGGCTACGTACAGCCTCCGTGCAAAAACTACAGGCTTAATTAATACTAACAGCGGTGTCCCCTTCATGCCACCTCAGGAAACAAGGAGAACCTTCCTTTTCAGATGCTGACAAAAATGGTCTCCTTCACAGACCCAATCTCCGTTTGCATTCAGTTGGTGCATAGCTCAGGCTCCTATTATCAATTGTATCAGTGTGGAGGAAACAGGTAATGCGAGTGAAGAAGAAATAGCACAGATGTTTGCCCAGTTCAACTACCAAAGCGTCGTCAAATTTTCTCTGACCTTTCTTGGTAGGGCACTCAAAGAGACGAGGTTTACAAGTATGGGAAGACTTAACATTTTGTGCTTGCTCTTCAGCTGAAGCCAGACTAACTCTAAAGGAGTTTGAAGACGGATGAACAGAACTCAATCACGCTGATGCAAGGAAGTGCAATTTTATGATGAAAAGATTTAAGACTATGGCTTCTTCATAGTTGCCTCCAAGGTCTATTTGTCTCTCCCACACGTAGAGGGCTTGCAGGTTGTGAGGCGTCCCTCAGTAAAACGTGTTTTATGGCACTATTGAATTTTGTGGTGTGTAATTAGCTATAAAATCCAGCACAGCACGGCTTAGTCAGACACCTCTCCCATCAATTTTGCCAATAACGGCAACACCAAAAAGTCAAGAGAAGAAAGACACATTGCTGGCTATTGCTCCAAGTAGCAGTCTGAACATGTTCTATTAGTGCCTGCGAAAGGTCAACACTATTTTAAACCCTGACAAGACCCTTGTGCCATGGAATTTTCACTAATTCCTCTCCCATCGCTTCCTTTAGTCTTTCCTGGCAAAGCCCCGTACTCTCCACCAGCCCAGACACTCCGAAGCCCTTCTTAGAGGAGAAGACAGAAGGAAAAGGAAAGCTAGACTTCTCCCATGTATGAGATGGGGGCATGTGGAGAAGTCACGCACTGAAGAAGGAGGGCTCACAAAACCAACTCTAAACTTTTAAATTAACACTAGCAGGGAAATGACTAAGTTAGAGACACTGCTGTTATCAGAATGGTTATTCCTTGAGTCAAAGCTGCAAGATAAGGTAGTTCAGTCTATGGATGCAGATATAACAGATATAACAGGGCTTGCCTGAATAGCTTCCAAATGCTGCGTTCCTAACATCATAACGATAAATGAAAAGGTTCTGATGTAGGAGGGCTACTGTTCCAGTAAGTAACGTTTGCAGTGGAATTACTGGCAAGATCTACTCATTGCAGTCTCTCTAAACCACAGTTTCTTCGCTCTTGCTATTCCTAATGGCTCCGCAGGAAATGGTATTCTGAAAATGCTACGAATTCCATTAAAATGTTTAAAACATTTTATCTTTTCCCTCTCCTTCCCAGTCCATATATTCATTGCTTCTAATACTGAGTTTTTCAATTTGTTGTTTTTTGTTGTTGTTTTTCTTTTCCCCAACCATTTCCTTCTTTAGCCTGTCTGGTTTTTCGTTCCTTTTTTTCTTCCATTTCTACCCTAGTTATCTACACGGCACGTACGTCTCATCCCTTGATTTTGGGTATTTGAATCGAGCACAATAGCGTGGACAATAGCAAATGCAAGAACCAACATTCAGCGGTTACTGCCTGATGCGGGGCTTCAGTCACTTTGCACTGCAGCAGTGAACACAGAAAAGAGCAGTCAGCGGTGCTGGCACACACTTACAGCCATGTGCAAAGAGGAGCCAAGGGAAAGCTGAGGTGCTCTGGGTGTCTGTGGGAGCACAGCAACGTTGAACACATGGCTTTCCAAGCTAGTCTGTGGACTGGCAGAGCTGGACACCTGCAAAGGAAAGATCACATGAACGGAAATCTGCCGGAGGACATGACTGCATTTCTAGATCAGTTTCTTAATTTTCTTCTCCTCCTCTGGAAACCTATGAAGGCAAAGACACAAATTGCTCCAGGACATACCAACCCAGTGCTGCAGGGAACTAAGGCTTTTAAACAGCAATCAGCTTCTCCATTATTGCCTCTACAGTCTGTTCGCCAGCTCCCTACCCCCCCCACCTGCTCGTTCCTGCCAGTGCTAGACACTGCTTCTGTTTTGCCAGATTTTACTTCAACTGGCTGTATATTTTAGCAGAACTCTTCATCACAAGAGCAGAAAACAAACGTAACGCATTTTTAAACCGCCTTCCCACCCCCAGAACGACAACCCACTGTGCTGGCTTTCCAACAATGGCACCGCCTTGGCAGTGACTCCCTGTGATCCCAACAACTTCCACGATAGTTTGTGCTCATGTTTCAGAAAGATCCGTAAAGATTTTTCACGTGCCACTCCATCACCAACATTAAGTCAGCTGCATCTGACTTACCATAACAAACTCACAGCGACAACACGTGAAGCAAATCGTATTACATCTGTAAAAATTCAAAGAACCAAAACCATTCCATAGGGATACGCCCACAAACGTTCACAGCAATCCTGGGAGGCAAGTGCCTCAGTTACAGCTTTATCTGTCAGCAGGTATGGAAGCCCACACTTGATTTCAACAGAGCCCTCTGCGAGTCAGAAAAGGCTTCAGTACAGGATTTCAAGGAAATGCTTAAAAATGCTCTGCTGACTTTAATGCAGTTATATTAACCATTTGCTGGACCTCTGCAGAGTTGCTGTCATCTGAACGTTAACTATCAAAATACTGCCAAAAACATGTCAGCTTCTTCTGAGCTGCCCCAGTCCACAGCTGAAGGCTCAGATGCGTTACGTCTCCTGACGTCACCCAGGTAATCTCAGCTTCCTTTCTTTGTAGGGCTGTCTATACAATTACTGCTACCGTTCCAAGACACTAAAATCAAACATTTAACTCATGCAAAATGCATACTCTGGAAGAAGAGCATGGCAATTAAGCTACAGATTAGCTTGTTCAACACTGGCACTCACAAATTCCTCATTATCACTTATGTTAATTACTTTAGAAATTGCCTTAATTGCCTCTCTGGTGCTGCAGTAACACCTTCTGAGTTTTAAACCAGGTATAAAAAAATACTGCATACAAGTGCTCGTGTTGGCTGGGCAATATGGGATGTTGTTAAATCCTCCATGCAAACAGACCGATTAGAGGAACTTTTTTGGCCATTAAAACTGCGGGGAGATGGGACTTATTTTAGTGTTACAACTGCTGGAGAATATTTGTATCTTTTGGTCTGCTTGCAAGAGGAAGTACTGTAGGGCAAAAATTAATGATTCACTGAGGCACTGCAGAAATCAGGAGGGCCGCGTGGTGTTGGAACTTGCAAAACAAACGTAACATAAAAAAAGACAGTCAATACTCTGCACCTGGAGTAAACATTATGGGTTTTAGGAAAGGGTGCTGTAATTATCATGTAGTACCAAGGAATCAAACCTACTGCTTCACATGCAAATGGGACATAAAAACTGCCAAGGTATGAGCTACAGTAAGACACTTGGCGTGCGGAAGCCTTTTCACAGAGGTCTGGATTTCAGGAATACCGTAGGAGAGCATGGGCCAGAGGACTTCTGCAAGTATCTCCTCATGCAGGTTTGCTACCCAGCCAGAGGATCCCGAGGACAGCCAAACACATGGCCACATGAAACCACATCCCTGCTTCTCTCTCCTCCTCTGGGACCCGCCTCACCTCAAAGAAAGCTGGGGGATGGGAGACATCACATTACAAAGCAGGACGGGAATACGATAATGGAGTGCATCCACCCTGGTACATAAACTCATGCACCGCACACCTACATACACAGAAGTCTGTATGTAAGCACGAAAATGCCCACAGAACTGCTCTGTGAATGTGATGAGAAGTACCTGGAACTGGAAGGAGTCACTCTCTACTTGAGTTCCAGAGTGCCTGTACCACACGATGCCGTTGTTGATGTCCTGCTGTGTAAAGGAGGTTGTAGGTGAAGCTGCTCTTCCATCAGGCAAAAGCTGCCACGACTCTGCTGGGCCATCTGCCGGCATTGGGACCAGAAGCACCACCTGGCCTGGGAAAGCAAAGATGAACAATCAGGGTACAGCTTACGAGAGAACGAGAAGATGATGCCCTTTCACCACCTAACAAGCATCCAAAGACAAATGCCCACCAACTCTACATTTTTTTTCCATCTAGAGCAACTAGAAGATACAGCAGTAAAGCTCCTAAAAATCACTAATGAACCTTCCAACATCCCAGTGACACAGGGCAATTTCATTTCCAGTCTCGGCAAAGGGCAGGTTAAACAGCTTGTGCAAGGACACAGGAGAAATACATGGCTAAGCAAAGAACAGGATTTGGAAGTTCACACTTCCAAAGTGTATTTCTGCTCAATGACCAACGCAAGTCAACCTGGAGATCTGCCTGCCTGATAAACTGAGCAGAGAAACAGTTGGTGGAGCTCCTGTGAAGGGACGAGAGAAGCGAGACACAATCAGGGTTAAAAAGCATTGCAGCACGCTATCCACCTTCCCCTCAAGGATACAACTTAAGTATCAGAATACAGCATACTAATTTTTTCAAGGTCAGCTTTTTTTCTAGCTCTTTTGGGTACTTATTATGCCAAAAAAACATCCTCAGTAGACTTCTCTGAACAGAAATATTCAATTGAAGAAGTCTTGAACCGACAGTGAAAAAAAACCTCTGTATCACAGGCTGTACAGAAAGTCTGCATCCCCTGGTGTGTAGCTCCTACTCCCAAAGGGCGTGCAACTTTTGTATCCCTACCATTCTGCTTACTTCTGATTTTTGTACTGAGAAACAGGTTCTCAGCTGGACTGAAGCAACACTGCACATGTAAGAGGAGTGCAGGACGCGGGCACATCTCACTGTGTATCAGCTTTTCTCACATACGCCCACAGGGACTCAATTTTGATGTCACTACTGATATTCAAACGACTTGAATCTAAAAACATCAATTAAATACAATTAATCAAAAAGCAAGTGCCATGCACCAAAACAAGAGTATGAAAACCACAGTCATCAGTTTCACTGAGCCACACAAAAGTTCAATGCTTTTCCAATCCACTTATGTAAGTGAAATAAAAACTTGACAAAAAGTCATATGATCAAAATAAATGGCATATTTTTCTGTTTTACAACGCAGCTTAATCGCTTGGGAGTTAGCACAACCTTGAAAAAAACCCTATGTTTCTCCAACCTTCACTATTCTCGGTTATATACAGTTTATCTGCTCTCTGCGTAACTTGTTAGTTGAATACTGCGCTTTTTTACTCGTCTTAGAAAGCATCCCTCATGGCTACCAATTCAGAAGCCACCTTTATTATGAATCACTTCCACCCTCTTTACAGCATTAATCATCCTGTTATGCAAAACACTCATCATAAGCTCTCTCAGTTCGTTTCCCAAAACCACTCTCCTATAGAGTAGTAAAAAAATAACTCAAACTGAAATATCACACTTACATTTTATAATCAAACTCTGTGCTAATAATCCCCTTACCAGTGAAATACACTGCCCGAACTACTTTCCCAAGCTGATGCTTTCGGTGCATGGCAGTTCAACCCCTGAATATAATGTGTGATTTCTAGAGATGCTTATCAAATCACTGAAGGTGTTAGGGCCTGCACGTTGCGTACCCCTCCCAAAGGAAGAGAAGAAACAACCAGAACATACAGCAGCTTTAAGCATGCCTATGCGTCTTATAAATTAACATTTAACTCGATCAGAAAGAAAAGCTCTTTTGTTTGCTTACGTAGTTCATGAATATCATTTCACTGGAATCAAATTATTTTCAAACAGAAAAGCATCTGTTGATAGGTTACACACAGGAGTGTGTAGCTTGTGCGCACTCAGGCAATTTCCTGAAATATATAACTATATAGTTGCGATTTCCAGAGCTGTCCAGAGGATTCAGGCACTGAGGTCTCATTCTTCGTAAAGCAAGCGGACACACATCACTTCTTATTGGCCTCAGAAATTTCATCCTCTAAGAATGTATTCCGCACGGAGCAGTTTCTGGTTTAACAACACCTGCCCTCAGAAGAGAGTATGTTTTTTTCAAGTCACAGAGCCATAGTAAGGTTCCTCTGTGCTGGGAGGAGAGACAGGGAAGACAGCAGTTCCATTTCTAGGGACAAAACGAGGTTCAGCATAAAGAGATTCTTAGAAAGATCAACTGCTTCCTGGAAAGCAGCCGTAGAGAACCAAGTCAACTGCTGCAAATGGAGCGGATCTGGATAGGGATCTCCCTTCCCTAATTAGATCCTTCCAGTTGGGTTTAAGGGTCTAGAAATAAAGGACAAGCAGCGTTCTTTGTCCGCACCCCTGTCTACAGAAATATGGAGGCTAATTCTAAAGTAGGTTTACACCGCACACTTTCTACAGGTATGAATATCTTTTCTATCAGTCAAATACTAAGACAGACAGACAAGCCTTCCTTAACTAAGGATTCATTTCCTACATTTCTGTCTGATTTTTTCCACTCTTCCTATGAAATAACATTTCAGACGAAACATTGAAGACCATTTATTTCTACTGCATATTGCTCACTTGAAGCTACAAACTCATCTGTGTTATTGCAATTAATTACAGTAGAGATAATTATGGTGATACAAATTCAAGACTATACATTTTAGTTAGGGTTAGGCAGCAGGAGACAAACTCCTCGGGGAAAAATTCTTGTTTTCATGTCAATGCTTATTAAAAATGAGAAGAGAGCACTTCATCTGCAGAAGAGAATACAAATTGTTTCTCTTCTAACTTGCAAAAATAACAGAACGTATGTATCCAACAGGCACTAGCAGCTGTTAAAGAGACCAGCCTGTCCTTACAGCAAAGGAAAAACCACAGCACTTACGTTGCTAACGTGACCCTCTAATTTTATTCAGCTCAACTGATTAAAATTAAAAATACCCTTTCATAAGAGTACAACATGTAATCCTTACAGACACGGCCCTGATGAAGAAAAGAGGGATACTGATGGGGAAAATCCAATTTCTCTTTTTCTGTTTATATTCCTTTCCCTCTGCATATGACGCCTTCTCCTTTCTACGCAGATACTCTGAGTTTCCATCTCAGTCACAAATCCTAGCACCTTCCACACTCCTTGGCATGAGTGCAGACAATATTCTGAAAGCCGCAGTCCTACGCAGGGGGATGCTCGTGAAAGCCATTACTCACAGATATGAGATAAAAGCCTCTTGCAAGGAATTTGGAGACAAGAATTATACGAGCAGAAGAACACCACCAATTCGTGTTTGAGTCAATAACCTCTTCCATTAGTAGAAATTAAATCAGATGACGTGGAGTCTAAGGAGTTCTCCAATTCTTCAACGTAAACTTTTGCTCAACTGTTTCTAGAGATAGATACTACTCTACGCTGCTCTTCAACTTGACATTAATTACGCGATATTATCTTCTGGCAGTGAGTGAGACTCTGCTTTCACGAGGCTCCGAATTCACCAAGATTTCACTACTCTTAGAGAAACACAGTTGCAGAAGGGCAGGTTACGAGACAGAACAATAGCGCTTCGTTACTTTGCACTGCATCTGAGCTGGAAAAAGAGGTTAGTGGCAGTTATTCAGCACAGTATTCCGAAGAAATACTCCCTCAAATGCAACTTGTTTTGGAAAAATGCCACGGAAGGATCAACTCTGGTATGTCTGTGAAGAACATCCTTTTCCCCAGAAGTAACCAGAACACTGCACTTCTATTTAGCAGTTGGAGACTTGGACACGTGCAGGGTGAAGAGCAACACACCCTACAGCTGCTTTTCGTCACTAAAACTCCAAAGAAATTTACCATGTCTTGGCTGGTCCTTGATGATGTTGTAGGTTATCTCAGAGTCACGGGCTCCAGGTACCTCCGCGTGCAGAATTGTCTTGGAGATCTGCAGCATGCCTCCCTGGGGCACCCAGACCAGGGAATTTGTCACCAGCCAAGGGCGTCTGTCACTCTGCATGTGAAGGGGACAGTGCAAAGAGACTTAGCTGAATGTCACGGATGCTGCACTAACGGAAACAGAGAACGACAACAAGTATTTTGTAGCTTTTTTGACATTCAACCCCGGTTGTCTGCTTCAAGAAACGGATGGGCATTTTTCACCTGTAGCCCTCGGACCCAGCTCTAACCCTGCAGGACTGATCTTGCTCTGAAGTGTTTTTCATTTCCTGTATCCAACCCTAAACCTTCCCCATTTCAGCCCCCCTCCATAATTTTGTCTTTTACTGCCATCCTCGTTCTCTCTCCTTTTGACTTTTGACACATCTTGACAGAACCTGTCTCTTTGGCACAGTGGAAAATTCATTCCCACCACCACAGGAAAAAATGCGTCCAGTATCCAATGGGTACTTGAAATGTATCCGACAGCTTTATGAGATCCACTTTTTCTCTCACCTCTCCTCATTTCATTTCTAAAAATACACACTGTGCTTATAGAACAAACAGAAAAATCTCTCTACGGCACCTCTGGTATATTCACACGTATCCCTGCTATCATGAAAAAAACCAGGTACAAAATCAACCTCATGCTTTCCTAACAGGAAACGAGGATCATTCTTGCAGCTTTTTGCCAAAACAATTTTTATCCAGTATTTATTCATTCATTTCTGAAATCTGGATGTCAGGACCGGATGTGTCATGGTTTCCTGACTGACATATACTTCAGTGACTCTACTCTGGCATTCAAAGGTTGTATTAAAGCCCTTTGGGGCTCTACATTACTTTGTTAGCTCATGCTCTGTTGGACAGCCCACCAAAATGCGGGTCTTCTTCAGTGCCATGGCTCTTATAAACCCACTTGCTCTAAGTGTGACAGCTTCATCTAAGTGCTCATCTTCCTCCTCATCACTGTCCCACACAATAACATGTAACCCAAAGACCTGATGAAAAACTCACATAACAACATTAAAGGACGATTTCGCATCTCCATTTTGACATTTGTCTGCCACGCATTTCTCACCCATTCAGTCTATACTTCCTTTGAAGGATTAATTTTTAAATGCCACATGATATTGAATTGTATCAGGTCAACAGCTTCCCAGCATAACGGCTGCTTTATCTTTTTAGGAAACAACCAGAAATAAGCCAGACCTAGTGCTCGTCAAAAGAACCCTGCCAGCATATGTAAGTCTGTGGTTTTCTTCCTGGTGCCTTAGCACACAATTATTTAAGAGTATGAATGAACACAATGCTCAGGAAAAGCATTTTCAGAGTGCCTGCAGAGCCCAACACCCTTCCTGATCCATGCTACCTGCCTCCAGAGAGGGCAAGATGCAGCACCCTGCAAATGCACTACAGACCGCCTACCTGGATCTCTTAGAGTGGTCCAAGGACTACCCAAGTCATTCAGTTCAGTCTTTGCAGATGTGTACGCTAACCCACTGCAGCTGGCAATGACTGCAATTAGCAGTGCAACTGCAGAAGCAGCTGAGGTTTAGTAGATCTCGCATGCTGTGAAGACCCCAGGTTTTATGAAGTGAATGGAAACAACCGGCCCATTCAACTCCAGAAACGACCACCTCTTGTCCTTTTCCTCCATTCACACCAGCCTCTTAGGGAGAAAAGGCATCCATGCCCCATCAGAAATAGGCATATAACGTGTGAGTTGTTCTGACCTCATCTGACTTACAGTACACAGCCTGCGATCACATTTTCTAGGACACAGGCTCACTATTCCCCACGGGAGCACCACTGGTGGTTCTCTGCCAGAAACGGAGCACCCGCAGGTCTCAAATTAACTTCACAGAAGCCGCAATTGTTAAAGAACATCAACAGAAACATACAGCAGAGCAAATCATTATTAAGAGCTCTCAGAACAGAGGCTGGCTATTCAGACTGCAGTAGGTCAAATGAAGCGCTTCAACAGGGGCAAATAGCGAAAAGAAAGCTGTTTGCAACCAAAGGGACTAAAAAAAACCAAACACCTTGCAGAAAACTAGGCACCCGTTGCGAATGAACACAACCCTCTAATTCATAATACTTAGAAGGTTATGTCATCCTTTTATGTTTTCGCGCTTACACCACAGCGGATTAATGTCTGAAAATTATACTGTCTGAGCCTATTGAATAGGAATCCTAGAGATGTCCTTTCACACCAGGAATTACTAAATAAAACCATCCAGCAATACATTATAGTAAGCTTCATGTACTTTGATAAGCAGCTTGCTTTATAAACCACCCCTCCAACTCCCACTCCTCCAGCCAGGGTCCTACCAGGCTCTTCAGCAATCTCTGGGTGTAAATCAAGGAAAGAGAAAAGTGTCTTTGCATGCATGTCTCAACAATATATTTTTGGAAAGAAACCCTGCAGCCAATTCAGCTCCCAAGGCTACTTCACAAAGACGGTAATTAGGACGAGGCAGAAGCTGGGTGTCTGCCAGCTCTACCCTCATACTAAAAGCTGTTCCACTCTCACCTCTGTCACCCACCTTCATTCCTCTCTGTAGTCAAGTCCTGCACACAGGGACTTGGAAAGATCACGAGAGACAAGGGAGCATAAAATTGGCTAAAGAAAGAAACCGTAACCCAGCAATTCAGCCTCACTGGCACTTACAGCAAGAACCTGCTTTATCAGTTGGAAACAAAAAAACAAAGTTACAAACAACAGAGCGGTGTGTCCAACTATTTTATAGTCCCTCTGATCTTAGGTTGACTCCTCAGGGCCACATGAGGGTAAAGAAACCACAGGTGGGGCTGCTCTTATTCTGTGACTCTAAAAACTCAGTATCGGCCTCGTGAGCAATCCTTTTTGATTTGCAGATGGATCACGTCACTAATTACCATTAATTACTACACTTCAGATTTAGGAGCATCCTCAGGGTCCAAACAGGATCAGCCCTTCCTTGTGCTATCTACACATAGACGTAAGTAGGGCTTGTAAACCCTCCTCACAATTGTCATGCCCAAAGTGCTGCAAAAGACATCTAATACAGCAGAGTAGAGGGCAAAAGAAGGGAAATAGCATTTCCTCTCAACTCCCTTTTATGGAGCGGAAGCACACAAAGATTACGTAATTCTCAGATCCATCCATAAAGAAGACTGTGAAAAGTGGACTGTTCTTATTACCGTTCCACTCTGACTAAGGAATAAGGAAGTGCTCAGTTGTTTTCTTTTTCCTTCTGTTTTATTACAGTAGCTCAATATCAGAACTGAAAAGCTTGCAAGCACTCCAGCACCTTTACTTTTTTTCAAGACTCCACCACGCAAATGGTTTCACTGGGCTGGGGTTATCTGCTTCACAAACAGACAGATGAAGCACCACTGTTTCTAACTTTACTGCTGTAAGCCCTGGAAAATTTAATACAGAGTGCCACTTCACGTCCAGATACAGAAGACAAACAGCTGTTTTTACAACTGTGAACTGCAATAAAAGTAAGAAACAAAAATACAAACACTGATTAACGATTACTGAATATAGGTCTCTGTGCCCGGTCATTAGGGAATTTACCAAGCATACAGAAGCATCAGATGAAAGGCTTCAATGGAGCTCAACCCTGGGAGACACCAAAGTACCCAAGATACACCCTATAAGCCAAGCAGCACCTTCATCATTCCCGTCACTTCAGCCCAGGGAGCAGTTTGACCATCTCACCAGCCCTCCCTCTCTCCATCCACTCATTCTCCAACATATCACCCTTATATCAGGGCAAAACTCTCGCCTGCAACTTCAGAAGACACTTAAACTTTTACATCTCTGAGATACAGACCTTAATTTTTTGAAGCTGCGCAACCTGAGCTGAACCACTCCCATTGCAGACCAAGAATTCCTGCAAACATTGATCTATCCACTACTTTCTCCCGTCTCTGACCATAGCCTGGCACAGGATTAGGGGCACCTCAGGGATCTAGTGATATTTCTCCAGATTTCTCATTTGCCTGCAAGGGTTTACGGCACAGCAAGTACCTTGGGAGCAATCTTAATGTGGAACAGGATGTTCTGGAAGTGGTACCCATCGTTCACTTGCAGAAGAACCGCGTCGTCCTGGGTGTCAGAGCCGTCGTGAGCATAACGTAGCCGTCCACCAGCAAGGTCATCGAGGTGGAATATGTAGATTGAAGAAGCTGAGTCCCTGGGAGGTTTGATCAGCTGACCATGACGTGGAGGCTCCAAAACCATCAACATGACATCCTGAGGATTGTCACCATCTCTCACATCAAGCAACAGGTCCGTTATAGTTCCAATTTCCCCTCTGTGGACAAGGAGGGCCTCATTTCTCAGTAGATACGGGGCCTGAAACACAAAAGCAGCTCTCAGCTGTTTGCTAAACCTTAGTGATTTAACCGAGCCCAGAAGGAAAAATGTGGGGTTAAGGAAATCAGTTTGCTTCATCTCCAGAAGCCTGCTATATCTCAGCAGCACCGGATCACTCTCTCTATTTCCCCCCCAGTAGGAAGATCTAATAACGTCTAGCAGTTCAGACTCATTTAATTACATTAAAATAGGATTCTCATGCCACAACAACCTTAGCAAGGCAAAATACTCAGGACATTTATACAGAAAGCAATTTAGTTGTCAGCCACAGTATGCATTCCCTTGCTGTCTGCATGGAAAAGAAACAAGGGACACAGCTTTACTTTACAACCACCCACGGAAATGCAAATGGAAATGTGGACCCCAACTATTTTGGACGGGCTACGTTTTAGATGTACGTCAGCAGGTCCACCTGGAACACAGACGCACCTCAGATGCTGAAGATTCATGTATGTGAACAGTAAGTTCCGACCTCGGGTGGGGATGGAGACGTACCATGTTTTCCCCACATAGAGCCTGCAGCTTTCATAACTTAGATACCTTTCTGATGCTTGAAAACAGGACTGCCACAACCTGCATGCATACGCTATCTGTCTAAAACGAGCTCCAGAGAGGGAAGAAGGGAAGCAAAGAATTCTGATGGTGAGCCAAACTGAGAGGCAGAAGCTTGACCTAATACTTCTAAGCAGAAAGAAGTTCATCAGCTAACACTGAAGGATGTGCTTTTACTTGTCTTGAACTAAGCCCATCTCAAAGACAGCTAAATTGGGTGTCATCAGCGCCATTACTTATTTTTCTTTCAGGACTCCTCACAGACTCCCAGCACGCTAGAAACAAGACCAGCTACAGCCCACATTCCTGCTGATTCAAATTAGTTCTCTAGTTCTTCACCACCAACAATATTCAAAACTGCAGTCTCTATTGATCACAATAAACATCATCTGCTATCAGAAATGCCTTGCCTCAGGAGGTGGGCGATCCCGTAGAGACAAAGTCAAAGACCCAGGAACGTTCATCAGAGCTAACTGCTGCCATCTCACCTGTGTACAACTTATCAGGGTTATTAACCATCGACAGGCAAAATTCCTACTATTAAACCTCACTTACGTATTCTGGGGGGGCAGTGAACTGCAGCTGTTACTTAGGTGGATGTCCCACCGAGGCGAACAAGAGATTAGACTAAGAAAAGATTTCAGTGCCGGCCAGAATCAATATGCATGGAACAGAATCAAAACCCACAGTTTTTCTTACACTAGAAATCAAATCAGAACAATTTAGAAGTTAGCAAATGACTAATACGGAATATGATTACAGGCAACACAATGCAATTACATACCTAATGCCTAACTAAGACTCCTAAAGAACATTAAATACATTAAATAGGACACACACACACCCACAAGAGTACAGGATGTAGTGATCAAGTAAGCAGCTCACCATATTGCTGGGCTGTTGGTTACATTCCTACTACAAGCAGCATGAAGCACAGAATAGCACCTTCCAGACACAAAGCCACCCAGGATGGCAATGATTAGAAGAGATACATTTCTTAAATTAATCATTGTGAGGATGGATGCTGAGTCAGGCTTGTAAGCAGGTAATCTGCACTAAGAGACAAAGGATGATTTCCAGTTACAGTTTTAACAAGCCACTTAACGCCTCTCTGACGGTGTAAATGGGCCTTCAGAGTTGGTGATTACCGTCTGCACTTTTCATACTGAAGAATACCTCAAGTAGCCACAACAACTTCAAGTCAAGCACAGCTATTTGACAAGCTTCCAGCTTGGCAGTTTTTCTACAGAAAGAGTTCAATGCAAGCTGCAGTCATCTTGGACGCATGGAAGCACTCTACCAAGCAAGCCCATGGTGAACATACTGCCACCACAACCAGCAGTCAGAGAGGAGCTAAGCCTGGGCGGCTCCAGCACACCTGGAGCACTCTGCAATGTCATGCCCTCACAGTGTGCATCTCGCATACCTCTTCATGCCTCGCCTTGCCTTTTAGGGAGCCTGCCTTTAGAAAATGATTCATGAACGCATTTCCTGTTTAGTATCTCTTGGGTGATGCCCTCCCACAATAGGATGCTACACATTTTAAATAACAATAATGAGACATGTGGATGCTTGACAGCATCATCAACTTGACTAGAGATGGAGAGCAGTTTAAGAGAGACACTGTAAACAGCTTGTGTTCATTTAATTCCCAGCTATCCTAGAACAGAACACTTAAGTAAAAGCTATTGACTGTCAAGGCATACCGACCATAAGAATCAATCATCATTCAATTGCGCTGCAGTAAGAGACTGAAGGAGACCATCTGCTGATCCAAAGAATAATTCAAATGTAAGGACTCCTTAGCCCTCACTGATAATGGCTCTATGATTGCACAGCTACAATTCCCTCCACAAGCAAAATTAGGTGGGCCAGCTTCTTCAGTCACTTTACCCAAGTGCAGTTCTTCCAGCTGACTCTGGCTGCCTGTCAGCTAAATGTGAGTTGGGCCTCACCTGCCTGACATAAACACTAGCTCGAGTATTGTCCAGCTCCTTTATTATCACTCCAAGAAACAAGGGCTCCGAACGGTAACAAAAACTGAGGTTGTTTCCAAGCTTTGTTACGTTACCTGTGTTGAAAACGCTTGAATGTTGATCACCTCCCGATGAGAGAACTGTTGATCGCTGACCCTCAAAGAAAGCTGTCCTTTCCTAAAGAAGTTCCCAACAAGCCAAAAGACAAGGTAATATAAATGAAGCAATCTCACAGGGCTCAGTAAATATATCACATGTATTTTAAAATGTCAGATATTCAGCAAAAATAATGAACTTCACAAAAGATGCTTTAGATAAACGTTTTGCAATTCTGCTTTTATGGAACTTTTTCCCGAAGAGAAACGATGGTCTCAACATATAATAAATATCTTTAACTAGGAAATAACACACCCTCACTTCCCTTTAACCAATGTTATCCACATAGGATGGTGCTTCCAGGATTAAGTACTCATTCTAAATGTCAGCTGTTCTCAGCTAAATAAGAATGTCACTTATAAAGTTTCGAAATGGAAGCTCCCGTCCCTCAGCATTTTTGTTTCTTATTTATTTTTCCATAATGCCACCAAGAGCCGTGTACGTAAGGTTTATCATGACAGAATCTGCAGTGTTTCATTGTGACTACCGAGCAGAAAAACAGAGCACGATACAGAAACTCATGATGCTGCTTTAACTCTGGTGAACACAAGCTAACCCTTGGCATCAGAAGGACACCCGGAAAATCTTACTGAAATCAATGATCAAAGAAACACCCTAATATCTACAGGCAGAAATTTAGAGCAACTCCACGGGTTGAATCAGTCTGGGCCAAGACTTTATGGTGATGTAAATCAAGCGTGAAATTTGGCAGGATGTCTGGCCCACTGCCTGGCAGCAAGAGAAATCTGCCTCCTTGCAACTTGCTTGCAGGGTGAGCATGGCCAGATGCTAATCACTGCTAATTGTCCCAGAACACAGAACAGAGCTCACGCTGCAGGCAAAGCCATGATGACTGAACGCAGGCTATGCTGCAGAGCAAATCTGTAACAACATCCAAGCATCTTCCCGACAGTTTCAGGAAACCGTTTTAAGAACCAATATAATATACCAGTTCGAAACCCATAGGAGACTTGGTTATGTTTAAGACAGAATCCTGCATCGCAGTTCTGGCAGGTGGATTACCATTACTCCTTACGTCATGAAGGGAAGTTTTGGACCATCATTTCCACTATGGCACAGTATCTCAAAAATACAATGAATACAATGAATCTAGCAGCAGTGGGAAGTGTGCTTCACTGCAAGAATGCCTCCAACAGACAAAGCAAGACCTGTTCTCATGATATACCAATTTCCTTAAGGCAAGAGCTTAGAAAAAGTATCCATGCAGTTATACCTGGATTTCTCTTCGCTGTGCACAAAGCGGACTCTATTCTCCTTCACATCCTTGAAGCTGAAGTGGTCACCTTTGCTCAGCTGCACTTCTTTCCCGTTCACTACCATCACGAGCCTGCCATTGGAGGGAGTGCTGTCGATATGGAACAAGAGCTGTCCGGTGTCACCATCCAGATCACGCACATCCAGTAAGGAGAGGTCTAGAGGCTTTACCCCACCAATCCCTACTGTGAGGGTACTGTTTACACGGAAGCTTGAAGGACGCTTGCTGGCTAAAGAAAAATAAATAAATAAAAACAAAGAAAGAGAAACAAGTGTTACTGAATCAACGTTCTAAGTAAAGACAACACTTAAAATTACACACATGCATTTTATGAAGTAAAATGTTGGAGAAAAATAGCTGCCAGCTTTTAACAGCCACCACAAAACTGGGTTCCAAAAACGACTCTGAACGAACATCACTTCTGGCCTTAAAATCTGCCAGAAGCCTACCAGCGTAGATGCCTCATAAGGAGAGACACTCACCTTCACACTCTCTCGTCCACTTGTTGCCATAGAACCCCTGTCCACAGGAAGAAATGCAAATCTTATTTTTCAGAAAGGTGGTGCTGTCACAGAGGTGGCAAAGGCTGTCACCGTCACACTCCAAGCATCCATGAGGACAAGCTGCATTTGACAGAGAACACAACCGCACTGAGACACAGCAAAAACAATGCAGACGCTGGTGTGCAGAGCCGTCCCCCCGGTCAGGATGGAAACATCACTGCTGTTACTATCTTACCTACTACACAATATCAAAGGGCATGGACAAACTGCTTAGATAAAAGAGCGGTTGAGAAGTTCCTTCCTCATTTGACCGGTGTTTTGCATCGACTACAGAGAACCTGGCACAATCTTCCAAGTGGAAGAAACATGCTTTTAAGATACCGCTCTATCAATTTGAATAAAAGTACTCCAAATACATATTTAAGTCCTACACAGCTTCTTAACCCACAAATACAACTGAAACCCTTCTAACAATGTATTTTTAATATTGAGTTTCTACGGACAGTCTGTCTACACTGAATCTCATTACTCCTGCATTAGACATATGTAAGTGCAGATGCAGCCTGTTATTTAATACTCAAGTTGACTGCATTATCTCAACAGTGAGTTAAGACAGCATCAAAGTGCTTCTTCACCTCAGCCTTGCATAGTATACAGAACACAGCCTACAACCCTGGCTCCTCTCCACCACATTACGCTCACTTTGCTTACCTATGCATTTTTGCTGTGTGTGGTCTGCATAATATCCCTTTCCACACTTATGAACGCACTGAGTGTCCAAGAGGAAAAAAGGGGCTTCACAAAGGCTGCACTCATTTGGTCGGTGACACTGAAGGCAGTGTTGATCACACCCTAAAAAGCACATGCAAAGAGTGAATTTAATACCACCTCTGACTGCTTCCCACACTACGCTGCAAAGTCCCCAAGCACCACAGCTCCATGGCATGCAAGTGGTGGACAGCAGCGAGAGATCTGGCGTGCGAGCACACCTTCTAATGTGCATCAACTGGAGACAACGGGGCAACCCACTGGTAGAAGTGGGAAGTGGTAACACTCAAGAAGAACTCACTCTGGCACGTGTCTGACTCCTTGTAGAAAGCTGCGGGGCACTGTTCCACACAAGCTCCTTCGTGGAGAACGCTGCCCTCCATACACTGCAGGCAGTCAGTCTTCAGGGGGCCATTACAAGCATTACAGCTCCAGTCACACTCTGGAAGAAAGAACGTCCAGATGCCTCTCTAGGGTGAAGAGCTCACTCTATACATAAACAGCTCAGTGCAGTACACTTAGAAAGTTAAAAGCTGTTAAAGATACACTAAAAACAAATAAGCAAACAAGCAAACCCCTACTATGACTAGTACTGAGTGACTTACTACACAGGATATGCATTTCTTCTTCCCCTCTTGGACCTAACATGTCCCAGCTACGTCAAATATGTGCAGACTCAGCTCTTGTTCAGCATTAGCAGGGAAGCTGGACTCGATGATCTCCAGAGGTCCCTTCCAAACCCTACAATTCTGTGATCGTGTAATTCAGACCTGCTATCTCCGGCGCAGGTTTCTTGCTCATAAAGCCTGACTTTAACCCATGAGTATGAATCCTCCTTCTCTGAAAACAAGGTGTTTGTTGCTCATAATTATCCACCCTGCTTCATCAATCTCATCTCTTCAAACGACCGTGACCAAAAGAAAATGCAACTGTTGCCCCTCACTGTCCAAATACATGACTGGAAACCAGAAAGCCTCCAGATCCAGACGGGATCAGATCTGACTTCAGATGCCCCTTGCAGTCTCTTCCCTTTGGTCTTTGTAATGGAGTCCCAACCGTGCACCCACTTCAAAGGGCTACTCAGGCTGCCAGGACTACTGTTTGTACCTCGGTGGCACTGAAAGGGCCTGTATCAGTCATTAATGACAGATGCACTTAGCTGATGAGACAGACAAACACACAAGAAGAGCAGAGGGGAAACAAAGACTCATTGAAATGAGCCCACGCAGGATGCCCAAGGCAAAGCCAGCACAAGCATCCTGCCTCATTCCAGCACACTCAGCACTAGATAATGCTACCCCTCTGAACAACTGCGCTGTTAAAGGGATGATGCCACTTAGCTCAGGTAATTGAGAGAGCTAGTTAGAAATGAACACTAAGCACTCATTCGTATTACATCACTACACGGCGGTGGCAGCACACAATAAAGCCATATTATCCTCACTGATTTCCATTATGGAACATGCTCCTTGGAAATTTTGGAAATCCTTCAAGCTATGTGCCTGTTAAATCACTCCAAATTCGTCTTTTGCAGTCATCCAACGATGCAGTATTTAGTAAGACAGAAAGAAGCAGCTAAGTACACAAGGCCCTATAAGCACTCTAAAACAGATTTACACTGCTAAGCTTGCTCATTATTCAGCTGACCCATGACTAAATGAATTCCAGGCCCTGACCCTTGAAAAGTTTGCTGGCTCACTTACTACATCATTTACAAGGGAAGGATTTGCAATAATCTTGTTTTTCACTGAAAGGCTGAAGAATATGACAGGTGACTGTTGAAAAAAGTGTAAAAACCTCACAACTTATCTGTCAGTGAACAACTCCCCTCCCACTACACACATTTTAAAGCAGGCTACTCACACAGATCACGCTGCAATACAACATTATTAGTCAAGCAACTCACAGTTCTTCTTTCTTTAAACCAGCATTGTATTATCACCTTTGCAAGTCTTGGTTGAAAAATCCAGATAATACTGCTGAGCACAGCTCTCATACTGGCATTCTCCAAATAACAGGACCTTAGCTGGATCTCTGCAAGACGTACAGCCTGTAGCCGATTCACAGTTCAGACACTGGCCGTTGCAAGCTGTGGAAAGCCAAAGACAAAGAAAATTACTCTAATTACCGATGTACCAGCCAACTGAGCAAGTAAAAATGATATTTAACCTGCAGTCCCTCTACTCAAGGACTTCTTTCGGAGACATGAGTGGAGACATCAGAGCTCTTCCCTCTTTTGTTCCTCCTCACAGCCTTAAAAATGTAAAAAGCCTCCTTCCATTTGAAAAAGACGGTAATATCTCCTCACAGAACCTCATGCTGCTTCTTCCTCACTCCTCTGGGAAGGTCAGGGTAGAACAATAAACTTGAATTCAAATCCCCAAATAACTGTCTTCCCTGTCTCTGTCCTTCTTAGTGACTCTAAGCAAACTGTGCCTCACACAACTCCAGACTTAACTCATAAACGCACAAATTCAGGGATCATAGTGGACTGCTAGAATCCAGCTCGTAAGCCCTGGTGCGACTAAAGACCCACTAAATTTCACTTGCTGCTTCTTACTTTCCATTTGCATAGTTTATAATTTTGGAGTTCTAGGGCTCAAGTAAAGATGACAGAAAAAAAATATCAGAGATTTACTGAATCTAGGACCAAAAGTCAGAGATTCAGATTACTTCTGTCCTCTGATGCCCTCAGTCCAAACCTTGTAGAAAGCCATTTTCATTTGCTTTTAAGTGGAGCTGGATTTCTACAATCACAAAATTTCCAAATACAGAAGTAAATGGGAAAATAATGACATTGCTCTTCTTGAAACGAGACCCAATGTCCTTCAAAATTATTGCTTGTTTCGTATCATCTCAAAAATGGCACCAAAAGTCTCTGTTTTGATGAGGTGCAAACGAATTCCCAGCAAAATGTTTATCCAAAGAATCTAGCAACTATTTTCAGGTGCTCTGATGACAGTCCCATTTCACCTAACTCACAAACAACACATGGAATAATTACTATTTGTAAAGTGCAATGAAAAGACTACTTTTAAAAGTACAGCAAAACACACAGTGAGGTCAAAACCTAAAGAAATCAGGTTTCCCAAGAAGGTATGCCAGAACAGTGAGCAAAAGTGGATTTCAAAGCAATTCTGTCTGTTAGTTGTATCATCACAACTCTGTAGCCGCTTTCTTATTAAATCCAGAAATAACTTTTTAAGCTCTGCACTGCTCTTCGGGCAGTGTGCTGCTGAGCTTAAAAGCATCTCAAGAGAGCACGCGTACGCACTCAGCACCTCTCTGAACTTCACTGCAAATGTGGGTTCCTCAAAAGCGCACAGCGACTAAAATAAACTTTGAAGACAGACCAAATTTCCTCTGCCTAACTGCCAACCTCTGATTAAACATTTCATTGCCTATAAGTGGTAGATTTCCAGCAGCCTGAGTCAGTTGATATCTACAGGGCTTATCAACAGTACTTCACTTGAAAAGGCACAAGGGATGCTTGGAATGAAAAAAATCCAGTGCACCAACACACCTTGTCTTGAGTCTCCTGCCACAGTGAATACATACACGTCTCAAAAAGCCAATTGTAAATGAAGAGATTAGAAACGGTACACTGCCGCTGACCTTGCTGGCAAAAATCTATTTGCATTCGAGCTACTGAACCCAATTCAGGAAGGGCACAGTCCTCAGAAACATTCCACTTCTACCAAGGTGTCCTAACGGAAGGGGCTAAGCACGTAGGTTTTCATTAGAAAAGGACATTCTGGTGTAGTTACCAATAAAAGAATCCATACTGCAGGAAAGAGCAGCGAACGTCTTGTAGGGTTTGTAGGAAACCAGTCAGGACAGCGAGAATCCCATGATGCCTTTTTTATTCCTCTTTTTTCTTTATTCCTTTCATTTTTTTAAAATTTTCATTATTATTACTGAAGTTTTTTTTATTTTCATTATTATTACTGAAGTGTCTTTTTATGTCAACTAAAGAATGGCAGACTCTTCCAGTTATTTCTTTGAACTCATGCAAGGCATCTCCATTTGCAATGGTAATGGAAATGATAGCTTCAAGAGAACCACGTCTTTCAACAAAAGGCAGGTAAAGCTGACAAACATATCAGCTTCTTCCTATAGGAGCTCATCAGTAAAGAAATTGCATCCAGATGGGATGACACTGATACCTATATTTACTGCAGTGCAGGAGAGTTATTCTATCATAAATCAGGGTAACTTAAATCAGGGCAATTCAGGACTAAACAAATTAGAGTGTTCAGGTTCACAGCATCCAAGTCCCCTAAATACATTCATTTTTATGTGAGGGTTTTATATATATATATATATTTAACATCTCTGGGCCACAATTTTGGTATTTTGGAACATCAAGTCCAATAATTATGTGAGGAATAACTCAACTGATGTCGAGGTCAAAGTAAACGTAGAATAATAAAAGGAAGGAGAGGCCCTGAGAGGTTCAGAAGGGACAGCATCAGTAGAATGAAATACTACTGGACTTAACACCAGATCGATTGCATGAAATAATCAGGAGGTAAAAATACCACAGCTCTACTAAATCACTTGGGGATTGCCTAAAAGCTGTACTTGGTTTCTACTGAGGTTTCACACGTGGGAAAAACGTGGCACAAACGCTCAGGTCGTAACACAGCTTCCGTAACAGATATTGGCAGTGGGGAGTGGGAGTGGTCTAAGTAAGAACTGATTAAAACTCGTCTAAATTTGTCAAGTTTTCACATAGCACACAGTCCACCTGCCTGTTTGGCCCCTTCTCTATGTACCACCTAGACGACTTAACAACAAAGCCTACGCAAGCTCTCCTGCAGATTTTCACTATGGGACCCCAAATCCTCCTGTCTTTGAAGCCAGTAACAAAACTGCAACAGTGTTCCAATTCAAACCACGCTCTGTAGGCTCTGTTTCTAAGGCAGCTAATCACTTCTGTCAATTCGCATCACATTTTTAGGCACTTGAAACCTTCATTCTCCTGGCAATAGGAATAGTAAATGAAGAAGCAAAAAAAGACATGTCAGTGAAAACACTGTGGAAAGCACAGATGGCTTGGAGGGAGACACTCACGTTTGCAGGTCTGGCTCTCATCCTTGTAGTATCCTGGAGAACAGACTGGAACACACATGCTGGTGTGGGACAGAACCAGGCTGGTGTTGCAGGAGGAGCAGGAAAGAGGACCCCTACCTCTGCAGGTTTTACATGAGTGGTGACATCCTGCAGGGACAGCAAGAGCAAATGTTTCTGTTCAAGCAAAAATAGATCTCTGAGAAAGTTCCAAAGGGTTTAGAAGTATTCTCGGAGATTCAGTGCTGAAAGTCTCTATTGAGGTCTAAGCTCTTACTGGTGCTCAAGGCTCAAGTGCAGAAACACAAGCATCCCATCTTGTGAAACATGGCTTAAATAGAATCAGTTAAGCTCTCTCATTTCTCTCTCTTTTTACCCATTCTTTTTTTCTTCAATCTTCCCTACCCCATAAAGAAGAACCCTACAAGACCTGGCCAAGAAGCATCTATCAGAAAACAGCAAGGATAGGGAAAGCATGTGTCAGTACCCCTTCTCATGCTGCCTCTCAACTATTTTCATGTCAGACACTCCTGATCCCAAAGTACTTTGCCAGTTTGGAATCTTCCCTGACAGAACCACTAAGCGCTTTTCTAACAGCTCTACACATCCCTGAAGATTTATATCCATCCCTTCAATAGGAATTGCACCAGCTACAATCTATTTCAAGAACCAATACTGAAAGAGAGATAACAGTCCATTTCACAGAATCACAGGGGTTGGAAGAGACTTCAAAAGATCACAACCTCTCCGGGCAACCTG